>JACXGK010000621.1:39383-63920 GCA_016801125.1 Novumbra hubbsi
CACACCCAACCCAACCCGGAGAGCCAGATGACCCTCAGCCACACCCAACCCAACCCGGGAGCCAGATGACCCTCAGCCACACCCAACCCAACCCGTAGAGCCAGATGACCCTCAGCCACACCCAACCCAACCCGGAGAGCCAGATGACCCTCAGCCACACCAATTAATTAACATTGAGAAATGTTGACCATTGTAAATTATTAAAGACTTGTTAGTGACTCTTATTTCCGTACACGTTTGAGTGCTGGTAAGAAAAAATTAACTGTGGTACTGAGGTATGTTTTTTTTTTTTTTTTTTACATTTTCCAGAATGTCCTTTTGTTGAACGGTATGTCATTCCCGCTAGCAATTAAATGAATGAAGCCAAGTAATTTAACACATTGGTGTGTTAGAATGCACAATTGTATTATTTGTGGAGTTGGCAGACAATAATAGTCTTATTTGATTCACTGGGAAAAAACTTTTTCATGATTTTGTTTGTGAATGTTGTGTGATCAACAGCCATAAATGAGCTTGTGTCTAAATGAAATCCCAAATGTATTCTATTAATTGTGATTGAAAGGTTTTGTTCTAATAGTTTGTTGAGCTCTAATTATGGGTAAGTGTACATTTGGTATATGTAACATTGGCAGAAATGTAATTAATTTGAAAATTTATGGCCGTTACCCAGGAATAACATTTACATAGGGAAAAATGTGATTCACCAAAAAATTGTTCATTATAGTCTTAAAATGACTGCAAATTGATTTTTTGCCAATTTTGAAATCCATCTCGATCATTCAATTAAAAGCTATGTTTGACAAGCTTCTTCAATTACATTTGAACACATTTTACAAAGTGGCAGTTCTGCAACAAAACTTTTGTATTAATTTAACTTGAATTGCAATAATGTTTTCTATTCAGCATTTAACTGATAAAATACATACGCAAATTGAAAGGTTTACAATGACAAGATGTTTGTATTGTGAGTTTTGTATCTGAAAATTCCGGAAGCAAGAGAGGAGGGGGCCTTCTACTCTTGCTTAATCAGTTACATTGGCATTACTGCAACCAATACCATTGCTCAGATACATTTTATTTCCTCCTTAATTTTGAACACTGCCCTTTCATTTAAAAGTAAAACGTACCTTTATACTCTTGTTAAAACCGCTGTAAACTATGCAATTTGTCTATAATGGAGTGGCCAGTACAATCATCGGATATCAACCCTATCAAGCTGTTGTGGGAGCAGCTTGACTCTATGATGTGTGAGAAGTGCCCATCAAGCCAATCCAACTTGTAGAAAGTGCTTCACAAAGCATGGGGTGAAATATCTTCAGACTAACTCCACAAATTGACAACTAGAAGGCTGTAATTGCTGCACTATTTTTATCCTTATCAATGACTATTTCCTAATAAATTTACTATATTTTTTATTCAAACAAATGTTATGTATATTTTCATAGAAAACAAGGAAATTTCTAAGTGACAACTGTTGAACAGTAAATGTGTACAACCTTGCAAAATGTAATTACATCAGCCTTGCAATGGCAGTCCAAGATTTATGACCAGGAGGTGCACAGGGAAGTGACATGTTTAATATTCCATAAGCACTGTTTGGAATAAAAAAACACAGTGGGAGGGGGACTCCTATCGTTATTTTTCCTTGTTATACCCATTTATTGGTGGTATTTCTATTTTCACAGCCTTTGCAGTGACTGAGTTCAAGCCTAAGTGGCTAGGTCAAGTAGTGTACTTGTTTTTTGCTTTGTAATTAATCCAGTGGGCTCACTCTCTAGCACCTGATTTTAAGTGGTTTTGACATGGCTGTTGTTCACTATGGTTTAAGTGCAACAGTTTGATGATCATCTAAACTGATTGGAATCCAGAAACAAGTGTCAGTTATACGCCTACAATGCTTTCCCCAATGAAAGAGAACAGTGCTAATATGCATTTGTGGCTAATAAATAATTCAATATGATAGAGTTGTTTAATTATTCATCGTAGACTGAGGCAGGAAACTGATCAGAACATTGGTTTACTCTGTCTACTCAGTCAATGTGTGCCGGTCTGGCAGAAAATCGTTTTTTGGTCTTAATTTGTCAAAGTCCACCATTTTGAAAGCACTCTTGTCTGGGTTCTCATTCTCTTTGTCTGTATTTTCAACAAACACATTAAGCTATCTTACTTAATCTCAATGACATTAACCAATTTGTGGTGCTTTACTAGATTTACAAGCAACTGCAAGTCACTTAATTTAGCAGGTAATAAAATACTTAAAATGTTTTCTCTGTGCTTGAAAGCCATTCACAGAAAAATGTTACTCCAGATCTCCTGCCTAGAGACAGCGAGCCCTGATATCGACTTAGCCACTTCTCATCTTTCATTTGTGAAGGTTGTTGGGCTCCCTGCATTTTCTTTTCTTCAGAAGCTGTACCAGTTTACACTGGCATGCTGTGACTTGGCCCATGCCAACCACCTACCCAGGGCGGGTGAATACCATCTGAGTGCCCCTCATGCCCTCTGGTAAAATGCACAGCTCTGTGTGTAAGCTCATTGACCAAAGCTGTGCACATCCACCACCGTCTCACTCTAATTCTCTCGCACCTTCTTTCCCTCACGCACTTTTCATTTCTTTGCTCTCATTTTATATCTTCTTCCCTGTTGCAGTTCCTTTATACCTTGGATTCATATACAGGCATTGGTGATGGAACATTGAATTCATTGAACTGTATTACACCAAACATGTACAGAAGAATAATGTATGTGGTTTTGACTGGGTGGGCCGAGTGTTGTCATTTTTGTTAACCTGTTCAGTAGGGGTATCTAGTAGTCTATGCAATGCATTCAGTGCACATGCACTCATCCAGCATTGGTTTAATCTCAGCCATGTGCTTTTTAAACAAAACCTCTCTTCCCCTATTTTAGTGGGTGCCTCGTGAGATTTCCGCTAGTTTTTACTACCAAATAGCAGTCTGCTAAAGCATTGGTTAAATTCAAGTAAATGATGGCCTGGTAATTGTTTGACAACTTGAATCAGCTGTGCTTGGTTGGGGCTAAAACTAAATTGTGTAATGTTGGGTGTATTCAGGGATTTGGGAACCGCTGAGCTAAAGTATCTGCAATACTGTACTCTTCAATACTGTTCTGGGGATTTATATGACAGACGTTTTGTCGCTACTAGAGCCTTGCGCCTTAAAGGTGCAAACAAAATTGTCCAAAGAAAAATTGTCCAGAGATGTCTTCCAAAGCCCATCTGGGCTCTATAAAATGTATGCATTTCTCTAGATTTTTATGCAGCAAAAAGGGGTCTGAAGCCATGTATGAATATGCCATTGCTGTTTTATATCTGGACTGAATCATTTATTTAACAACCGCACAATAGCAATCACAGGCTGGACATTGTTACTTACCCAATGCAAGAGAAAGTGGTTGAGTGTAGCCAAACAACATCTTCTAAAATGAGACTTTGTCCTTGGGTTCTTCTTTTTTTTACTTGTTCGGTTGTCGTTAAGATTTAAGATTACTACACTGTCAGAATCCAGCTAGCGAGTGCCACGGGAAAGGGATTTTACTTTGTTCTTTAAGGTTTAACATCATGCAGATTTGTTATTTGTGTTTGTGTGTTTTTTGACCTGGCAATTGGCTGCCACATTGGCCAATAGGCCAGCATGTTTGTGAGGCTCTGTTCAGGATGCTCCAGACCTCCAAACAATCTGATATGAAGTCACTCGCTAACCAAATTGTTGTTACTGGATTATTTTGCTTTAGTCTAAGTAAGATAAGAGAGGTGTCTATTGTTGTGATTTTTGCAGAGAACATTGCAAGCAGGTTCTGTTATATTTTGCAATTTGGCTCCTGCATCCTTTTTTTCACCTTGCTTGCATGGATAATCTAGCCGTGTAGCAGACAAGCACAGTTCCACAGCACAAAGCCACATCCGTGTTGGCCACGAACATGTTCCAAGGCTTTGTTTGAATCACACCGTACACAGACTACTTTGCACCCCCACAGCAGAACAAACTAACCAAGGTCAAATCTTTCACGAAATCAAAGTTTCTAGAAAGTAATTTGAACCCTTTTATAATGCAGTGTACTGGTAGGGCTAGTTCTCTGTCTGACTGGAGACTTGCAGGTTGTGTATTCTGCTGACTGCGCATTATGACAGGGTGGCCGATGGGAGACATGTCAAGGCCAATGGTGTCAGCTCATTTGACGTTTTATACTCGACACAGCAAATATCTGCCAAGTTGTTTACAAAAGGTCTGCGTCACCCACGGCTTGCCCCCACCCGCTTGTAGGGCACTCTCTGCGTGGCTAATGAAGGTCAATTAAGTTAGCATGTGCTGCTTTCTGACACCCATTCCCTGCAGGTGAGGGACTAGAGAAGAGTGACTGGAGAGAATGAAGATCAGATGACTGGGTGGTGATGGAGGAAGTGCGGTAGAATAAGAAGTCCTATATACTGTTTTGTGTGTATTGGTTTAGTCTTTAATGTTGTGACAGCTGGTCTCAGTGAATGGGCCAGCTGTCTCAGTGAAAGGGTCAGCTGCCTCAGTCAAACTCAGGTGGCCACAAGAATGTAATGCACTGCAGGTCATCGTACACCATTGCACAGTGAGTTCGTTATAGCATCCCATGTCTATTCATTCTTGATGTTCATACGCTGTAGTGAGTATATTGCAAAGGCTGGCTACTTACATTTGCACAAACTGCATATATGCAGTACCTGTGAAAAGCATTCCAGAAGATGGTTGATGGAATGCGTAAGTGTGCACAACCCGGTCATCCATGCAAAGGGTTTTGCAGAATCTAAACAATGAAATGTGTTTTGATTTGTTTAACATTTTTGGTGACTTCCTGATTCCTTGTGTTATTTCACAGTTTTAATGTCACTATTATTCTACAGTGTAAAAATAGAAATACCCTTGAATGAGTAAATGTGTCCAAACTGTTCAACTCAACACACTACTGTATTTTTACAGGATGAAAAACACTGCAATAATGATGGATGATAATGATTACGGCTGGTAATAATGCAAGTCCTCAGTGAGCAGCAGCTGCATTTACATGGTCTAAGCCAATGGAATTCATTGTGGGCGGGACCCATGCTCACATCTAGGCCTTTGAAACAAGTAAATACATCTTGATTGCTTTTCTGCCAATTTTCGTTTGTCTTTTTACTTGAACCCTTTTGTACTTTCTTCCAGCTGCATCTGCCTCTTTCCGTCGCCAATGTTCTCTATAGTTCAACCCACATTGTCTGCGGTCTTCTCCACTTCTACCACTATCCTCTCCTCTTCCAGTCAGTCCTTGGGGGGGTGGCCCATTTCCAAATGTTCTCCAAATTACATCATGAATATGCACTATCCAATGAATGAGGGTTAATTTATACTTTATCTGTCAGATTCAGGAGAGTTACATACTATCGCTTATGTGAATTACATTTTGGATCATGTTGGAGGCTATTGGTTGAAATGGTCCCAGGGAATCTGATTGCTTGCAGTGCGGAATTTAATTAAATTGGAAGCTATATCATAATTTCATATTATGGAACGCCAGGGATGTGCATACACGTCAGTGTTATTCAGCGTTTTAAAATATCAAACAGAATTAGATCTACCATTTGTAATTCAGTTAATTTTGACTATTGCTCAAGGAACCCAATACTTTGGTATGATACTTTACTAAATTCATCAAACTCTAAAGTACTGTAAGTGGTTATCCTGGCAGCGAGACAATCCGAGATGGTAGCAGAAAATAGTCCAAATGTATTTTAGAGAGAGTTCTGCCCCCTTATTTGCACCATTCAGACTGGTAAAAATTCCTAGTTGATGAATGGGCTTTTGGTAAGGCGGGGTGGGTTTGGTGTTACACTGCAACAAAAAAAAAAGGGAACATTAAATCACAAATTGGGTCTCGATGAACAAAGTTTATTGAAGATCAAAATCTTTGCTGTACCTTGTGTGTAATTAGTTTAGAACTAGCCTAAATGATGTGACAACCTTCAATGGAAACAAAAATCCCCAACATATTAAGGGCTGGATTGAAACTCACCATTAATCAAAGTAAACGATTAAAATCACATGCTCTCTTTGTTAAACAGCCTGTCTACTGGTTTGTACTCCATGCTCTTGAGACTGTTCTGGGAGACACAGCAAACCTTGTGATGGCATGTAGGGAGGAGCCACCCTGGAGGAACTGGACTGCCTGTGTAATCTGAGTGGGCATCAGGTACCACCTCATGCTACCAGTAGTGAGAAGAAAACTAGCAAAACGCAACTCTAGAGAAGAATCAGCCAGCAAAGATAAGCAGAGAGCAATTGTCCACCACCTGCAAGCAAAACTATTCTTTTTTTCCTTTAGGTTGTGTTGCTATTGCCTCTGCGCTGCACCTGTTGTCACTTTCATTTGCACCATAACAGGTGACATCCATCTAAAATGGCTTACACTTCCTAACAGAACAGATTTTTTTCCCTGAAGTTTAATTGACTTGGTATTATACTGTAATGATTACGTGTTCTCTTAATATTTGTCGTGTGTGTTTCCGTCCCGGGGAAATCCAACAGGCTTGGTTAGGGACAGAGCAAGACTGAGGTACAAAATCTAAGCTTGTAAGGAGAAAAAAACTAATCTATTTTTATTTTCTCTCTATAAAAGGCCTATGCTGTTGTCTTTCCCTCCCACGCTGCTCAAAATCCAGGCTCATAAGCCTCTCGGGGATTGATTTAGCCTACCTTTGGGCACTTTTTAATTTCAGGCTTGCTTGTTTTTGGTTTGAATCAACTAAGCTGTCATGTTTTAATCTGTGAGATATCACTCTTTTGAGATGGGGGAAATTCAATTGAGCAGAGTGGTTGTTCCTTTGTCTGTCCCCAACTGATTGTCATTATAGATATGTTGGGATTAACGATGTGATCCCTGTTGTTAAGACAAAAAGAAAAAAATATCAAAAGTGGTTATTATTCACTCTGCAATAACATTTAGCAAAAACCTGTGTGGCTTTCGTAAAAAAAAAATATATATTTAATAAGAGTATTTACATAAAACAGCGCATATGTATGTATATGAATGATCAATTTTTTATAATTTAAACATCATGTATTATTTTAATACATCAATGCAGAATCGTTTATGTCAGCACCACGACACATCTTAAAAAATATTATATTCCACAGCTCTAGTCAACAATGACATTGATTTTCATTTTACATCCTCTATATTGATTCCACAGATTCCTTGCCCGATATTAGGTCAATTTGCTATTGCTTTGGCGGGTAATAAAATAATAATAAAGATTGGACCTTTCAACCAAATATTGTGGTGGTTTGTTATTCTTATTGATCTGGTGGAGCAGGCCGAGAGGAAGTAGAGACGAAACAAGTAATAGTACTTCTAGTAAATAATACATCTTGGTAACAAACTATAGCTTTTTAGAAAATGCTTTTCTCACTGTTCCAGGAACTTTTACAAAGAATACAATTTAAAATTACACTAGCAATCCCGAATACTGAACAGCACAGCAATTTGTCCTGGCATCCATTTTTATTTTCTTATCAAAACAATAGTACATGTTCCCCATACTTCTGGACTGAAACCCCATGTTTTACCAGTTTCAAAAATGTTTTTGTTGTTGATTGAAATGGGCGCTTAGGTGATGGGCTTTGTCAGGGGTGTATCAGGGGGCGTGTCCTGGGAAGTAGTTTAGGGAAACATGTTTAGCTCAATGCAGATCCAGAGTAGCCTATGCATATGCAATGAGTAACCAAAATGTTACTCATTTAAAGAGAAAATAACCAAGTATCAATGCTAGCTGCCACATCTAATCAGGCATGTTCTCTGTCTAGAAAACTGAGATGGAGAGCTAAATTAGCAGCACGGGATGTGGTCATTTGGCACCTGATATATTTGCAGGCATTTTGTCAAGAAAACAAGGTTTATAAAATGAACAAAGCAATCATTCACTACCTGCCATCATGTTTAATCTTTAAAATAACATTCAATGGTGTCTGCCTAGAAAACTATTTCAAATACTAATTGTTCAAACCCATTATTAAAACTACAGAACAACAATAAGGTGGAGAGTATTGAAAGAAGAGCTGTTGACAGCCCATGGAACCATGTTGCGATGCTTATTAGGCAAGGGCGTAGAAGTGATTGATATTGGGGGGCGGCATTTAACCAAAGTCTGAATGTTGATTTATTCCAAAAATTAGTTCTTAGTTCATCCATAACTACATTTAATATAGAGAGGCTCTGGTTAAAAATATGTTGGCATTTTAAACCTATGAAGTGCAAATACTGTAGGACCAGCTTGTGCAACAGTTCTCTAGAGGTAGTCTGGACACTACAGGGGGGCGATCCTTTTTCCCCCTACAATGCTGCCTCATGATACGCATTATGTCTGGACAGGGTGTAGTGAAGAGGTACCCCAAACTATGCATTTTGAAAATGACTAACGCTCCAATTATGTTGGCAAAGTCAAGGTCAGGCATGTTAGTCCAGCTTAAACGTTTCCAATCTGCTACACAGTACCACCTTGATTCGATACTTCTCACTATCATACCTGTGGGTTTGTGCCCTCCTTCACCCTGCCTCCCTTTCTGGCCAGTGCTATTGTGTTGACTGCCTCTCCTGCATTAAGTAAGCACGTACTGTACACTCCTGAACTCCGATGTTGTCCTTTTTATCAGAGATCCTATTCAATGACTCTGATTTACATGATGACAAATCAACAGTCAATCTTGGCGTGGCACTTATCAATGCTGCTTGCACTTAATATGTAATGATGTCCTGTTATGACAGGTGGTGGCTGGTCTATTATTTAGCTAGCTACTTGCCGACCCTCTTGTAAAGGCTAAGATTGCTCGCGACATTCTTCCTAGCTGGTGTTCTTTCTTTTAAATAATTATCACAAGTCTGTTGGTTTAAGATGCAGTGTTGCCAGATTAGGAAGCGCTCACTCTTCTGGAGATTCAGCATGTAACCCGAAGAGGAGCCACAGTCTTCCAGAATAGAGAGGATAGAGGGTAATCAGGTTGCAGGGTTACTGACATAGAGTAACAAATCATCAGCATTGAACCCCCTCCCGTGACACACACTGGAAAGAGCAAGATGCATGTAGAGCTATCGAAAGGGTCTCAATAGCGAGGACAAATGACAAAAGCTAGAGAGGGCAACCCTGCCTGGTTTGTTCAAGAGCAAAATAATCAGAACGGGTGTCATTAGTACAGACTCTGGCCTGGGGAGAACAACAAAGAGGTATTCCCATTACGTTATGTTGAATGCCTGCATCTAGAGAGATTACCACCTCAGGAAATTCCGAGAATTACTTTAAATAAATTACCAAGGAAGGATGTTAAAAAACGGATGTCTACCCTCATTGTACATAGACAATAGCAAGGGTGCCAACTTGGCTTGAAATATATAGAACTCAACAGGAAACCCATCAGGCCCAGAAGCTTTACTACTCTGCATTAACTTGATAGACTGCACAATCCCTTCAAAGTTTAGAGGGGAATCCGGGTCAGCCGCAGTGTCTGAGTTAACAGAAGGCATCTTCAAATCACCCAGTAACCGAGTCATATTCGGCGTATCTGAAACTCAGACGTAATAGGACGATTTTAAAGTGTTGTTAAACCCCTTAGTGTCTGAAATTTAAACCACAAGAAGGATTGTTCATTTGGGGAATTAGACAAGAAGCAGCACTGTTTCAATTTGTGTTCCAGTAGACAATCTGCCATGTCACCATGCACATGATATGTAGTATGTGAGCACTAAAGCAACTGTTCCTCATCTCCAAAGGACAAGAGGTTACATTTGGACTGCAAGTACAAGCGCTGCTTGTACATCTCTGGAGATGACATCAGGGCATTTTGACGATCTAGTTTATAGGATGGCTTCAGAAACGTCCTCCAACTTTACCTTGGGAACTTTGTTCACATGAGAGGTGTAAGAAATAATTATCGTTGGTAGGCCTTTAGAGATTCCCATAAGAAAGAGTGTGTAGTAAATTCAGTCTGAATGGTAAACCATAAATGTATCAATTGAAATGGAAATTAGGTCACAGAAGGCCACACCAGATAGAAGAGTGTTAAACCTCCAACAGGGAGTTGTTCCAACAAGACTGTCCAGGGCCAGGGGACCATGGTCAGATATTTAATTAGGTAAATATTCAGAGATCGCATTTGGAAGCAATACCCCGGTCAATCAAAAAATAGTCAACCTGAGAGAAAGTGTGATCATATCTGAAAAGTACTGTGACGTAGCAGAGGTTCTCATAAATTTGGGGTTGGAGCGGTCCAGAGCCAGATCAATAACGCAACTCAGATCCCAATCCCAATACTAACAGATGGGTGTTTAAAGATGGGATTTTCCACAACAACCTATTGGCAAATTCAACATCATCAAAGTTGGGGGAGTATACATTGACAAAAAAACTACTGGGGTGTGTGAGATTGTGCCCATTACTGTCAGATATTACATTAACTAAGAAAGGAATATTAGGGCCAATCAAAATTGCAACTCCTCTGGCTTTGGAGTTAAAGTGTGAAGGGCCGATTGGACTAAACATGGGGTCTTGCAGCCTTAAGTGATCCGTAGTGCGTAAATTAGTATCTTGCAGAAATACCACATCCACATTTAGCTTCTTCAAGTGAGAGAAGACCCTAGACTTCTTGACAGGAGTATCCATTTATTTGGTATTCCAAGATGTATATACAAATATCCCTCTCCCACCCAAACCTATAGTATCTTTCACAAATAAAGACACTGGTGAAAAAAGCTGTTGCTTTGAAAAACAAAACAATATGATTTTGCGTTGAAAATGTTGCTTAGAAAAATATATTGCTTTTAAAAACACAAAATTATCCATAATCTACAGCAGCATTCTATAATTCTTTAAAGGGTTAATCATTAAAATATTTTTTTATTGTGTCTACATTCTTTTTCTCAAGGAATGCGCATATTTAAATTTTGTACAACAGAAAACACTGTGAAGGTTGAGCATTCATTTTTGTGTTGAATCAGCTTTCTGATTAGATTTGATGATCCATTAAGGGCAAAATAAATATACCATGCTGGCCTTATCAATAAACTAAAACTGCATTGCCTTTCTCAGATCTTCTGGTACTGGAACAAATTTGGCATCCTCTGTGTGCCAGTCTGTTTCATATGGGCATCTCTATTTCTACAAGGCCCTAATTAAGGAGCTGTTCAAGTAGAATGAAGAATCACAACTCCTGCATTCTCACCCCAAGCCTCTGTGGGCTTTTCTTTTGAATTAAATCTAAAATAGGAGAGTGGGGAAAAAGTGCAGAAATCCCTATTTTCTTTTTCTTTAACATATCTGTAGCCAGCCCTGCTTATCCATGTTGGAAGACTTTCTTTGAATGCTTTTATATCTGCCTTTATTTTGGGAGATATTATGTTTTGGTATGCCATTCTTTATTCTGTAGTCATTTGTGTAGATGTTTTTTACAATATGTGTACAATATATGCAGATCTGCAGATAATTTATAGATTCAGTCTGGTGGTATTCATGGTTACATTGTGCCTAAGCTTTCCAGTATAGGATATTTCCTATATTATCTCTCTTTGGCAGATAGACCTAACTCATAATGTGTATGGATTGTAGTTGATGGTCCAGTATATTTTCTCGTACAGTGCGAAAATGTATTGTCAACAGTTACTGAATATCACAAGTTTAGTTTGCAAGAATTGCAACACAAATCTTGGATGAATATTTAATGTCTGATGAGGAGAGCACAATATCAAAAAATAGCTCTCCCTTAAGTCTGCTTGATTGCATTGGTGGGGCAAAGATGTTTTATTTTTTGCATTTTCATGTTGCTCAGGGGCTTTTGATACTGGGTTGATGTTGACGTTGATCTGGCAATTTGTTTGAGGTGTTAGCAGCTTCAGTCTTCTTTTGTCAAGCAGTGGCGACATACAGTTAATGTTCTATCAACAGCATTGTCCAGTGTTGTATTCTTCTAGAATGACAAAATGCTGCCAAACTAGAGGTTCTAATGAGGTGGCAGGATTCTTCAGTGCTGGTTTATAATAAAAAACGATGTGCCATGATAGAACTTGCTGCCAGTGGTTTTGATACTAAACTGGAACACCATAAAGTCGATAAAAAATGAGAATCTCAGCTACCTACAGCACTCCGATATGAGAACATGGTATCTACTGATAAAAATAGAATTCTTGAGAAAACATTGTCAGTGTTAGACATTCATTTGAATATTTACCACTTTCTCAGCCACAACTGCTTGGGCTTTGTAAATAAAATCTGCAGGAGAACCTGTTTAAATTATTCATCAGTGATTGGCCAATTGCAGCAAGAGGAATTTATGGTTCATGGTTCGTAATGTGTAACTTGTCTGATCCCTTTTTTTTGTCAATCACATTTATTTCATTTAGCGACTTTTGTCTTTTCTGCAGTTGTCACAAAGTGTCTATACAGGTAACAATTTGATACATTAGTATTTTTGTCAAAGCATTTGGTAGGATATGTGTGCCAGAATAATTCATGTTTTAAGGAACATTGCTTCTTACTGGAAACTAATTTCGTACCAGATTTTTTTTTTTATAGGATTAAGTATTCCATTATAGTTTTGTGAACTACTATTATTTTTCTTGTAATTGCTACAACATCTTTATTTTTTAACCAACTGAAAATGTTTTATTAAGTATAATAACATAATACATAGCAAATTAGCAATGCATTACGTTCCCAAATTCAACCCTTATTGTCCTTCTGAAGGAAGATTTTATGTAGAAGGTGATTCTGTCACTTATGTCTTGTGTAGTGTCAGTATGATCAATATTTTTAGAGGTCCCCTCTAAGCAAGGGATTGAACTAATGTTTTGCCATCCCAGGCATTTATTTATTCCATTTGCTACTCACATGAATACAGTGCGGTATGTTAAGTTAAGTTGACCCGGGTTCCAAGTTGCTTCAATATCGTTTTACAGACTCAATTACTCGTAAACAATTTAATTTCGGAATGTATTCCTGAAACGTTATTATTTATAATGTTGTTTGCAATTTACCATTGTAACACTGTACGTTCTTTTGTCTTGCTAGCTAAGGCCTTTATCAAGAGATGTTAAGGGGCCAGACTCTCTTTTCTGCTCCCTTTCATATTAGGGTTGTTAGGACGCAAGCTCCTAGTACATTTGAACAGTACTGGAAACACTGGAGGATTTGTGTTTCTCAGTGTGGGAGTAGAACAGCAGATCCCTGGTGAACCACACAGTCCCTGTCAATCTCATCCACTCTTTCATCCTCCATTTAATTTCCCTTTCTTTCAGAAACCGCTAAGAATTATTATAATGTTTGGAGCAGCAGCTCAAACTTGTTACGCCACTGACACATCCCCACTGGCATATCCCCTGGTTCCCAAATTCAGACCAGTTCTATATAACGCTAGCACACATTACGCCATAAACTGTGTTATTGTAGTTTTTACAATAAATGAACCATGACTAATTGCTCTGTTTGCTTGATATAAATTACACAACATGTTACATTTGTAATATTTATTATTTTGATGACTTAAAATATTGAAGTGCTGGAGCATATGGGTAAATACAATGGTGAAGTGGTTTGCCTCTGAATGCTGAATGCAGGCGTAGTGATTCAGCTACATGGCGCTACTTTAGATAGCATGGGGGCGATGGAATGCTGTGCTGTTCCAGCTGTTGGCTCTGCAATAGACTGGTGCCAGACATTTACCCCATGATTCTTGTTTTGAATGAATCACATCTCGACTTTGAGCTTGCTCTCTAGTCGTTGAGCAATCTCACATTCAAGTTTTTTACCACGCCTCAAAGCTTGATTTACGTTGTAAAACCCAGGCATTTTTTGTATCAAAAGGAAAAATTTACAAGAACTTGCTTTTTCTTCCATAATGAATATGGATCCCTTTGCTCTACATGCATTTCACGGTCGCTGTCCTACTTTTTCCATCATGTCGTTTGCAGTGTGCCGTGACTCATTAAAAAAAGAGAGCTGCATCTGAGTTTCATAGAAGAGGCATGTCAACATGCGTCTCAGTGCCATTTCTGCCTGTAGAAAGGAAGGCTGGCCTACAAACAGCTTGTTGAGCTAGTTTACCATAAACGCGGAGAAGACAGAAGCTGCATCAGCAAGCTATTTCGACCTCCTTAAAGCAATAGGCAGGGTAATGAGTACAAGGCATTCAGAGCAGGATCCAATCAGCCGGATAAGGATTTTCTTTGTGGTGCAGGATGTCATAGTGCTAGGTAAGGATCAGAATGTAGCTTATATTGCAAACATTGTCGACAAAGCTCAAAGTTAAGAGCTAATATTCTTTGCAAATTAATTTAATTGAAAGTATTGACCTGACTGAGTTCAGCTAAAAACTTCTAATTTCTTAGTGGTACATCATTCCTTGAGGCAATGGGTTAATCTCGGCAAAGTTGCAGAGCCATTGCATTGCTTCTCTAAGGCCATAAAGAGAAAAATATACCCACTGGCCAAAACTGAAAGACTTCTAACAATTCAAAAAACTGTTTTTTTTCATTTTTTTCTACCTTTGAGTGATTGTAGGACGGCAGCCATATGAAGATTGTATTTACAATAATAATTCCATGAGGATCATTAATTCTGTTTAATTACAAATTGCTGAGTAATTTCTGTTTCCACCTGATGGGCTTTGTCAACACAATCAACACAAGTTTTCATGGTCGTTCGACCAAAAGGTTAACAATGAAAATATAGTAAAAAGATTCTGCACACTATCAGTCAAAATGCTAATTTCTTTCAGTTTTCTATTAACTAAATAATTGCTTGCTTGTGTTTGCTATTCATACTGTGCACACAAATGCCTGTTAAAAATTATAAATAAAAATAAATCCATTTTGTAACACTGTTTTTGTTTAGTCATCAACACCCAGTTCCCTTGAGTGTATCTGATTTGTGACCTCTGTAAATCCTGGAGAAAGGTTCTGGAGAAAATGGAAATGCATGGACTAGGGTTTCCAATAACTGGTAGTTATTAATAATAACCTTTAAGATAAGTGATAAATAACATAGTAGCTTGCCCAAATCCTTATCTGGCTTACTACCTTAGTTATGCTCATAGTCAAAATAATCATCCTCCTTAGCAGACTTACATAAATTTGCATTATGTTGAGGAGAGTGTGTGACAAGTACTATTAATTAGGAATATGCGTATGGCCATATTCTGATAAAGTTGTTAATCATAATAAGTCCATAGGTCTAGTGAGAGAATAGCGAGTGTTATAACTTTGAAGTAGGGACTTTTGCTCACCACAAGGCGTTGTGAGTTACAATGTTGGTATTAATCTGCATTTCTTAGCATCATGTCTGAACGAATCAATGCATGAGAGGAACAGTACTGCACACAAGACAAACAAGCATGCTGCCATACAGAAAAAAATAGTTAAGAATAGTTTCAACTGCAATGTTTTGAGTGTGCAATACTCTTTGATAATCAACTAAACAGGCTTTTGTCAAATCCTGGAGGGAATGTCTGTCTCCCTTTTTTTTCTCTGTCGTCCATTCATTCATGTGCTATTTAAGTTATTTCTGGGGCATCACGTTTCCCATTTCAGCAATTCCATCAGGGTGATCTATTGGTCAGTGTAGGTTCTTCACTCCTCACATGAGCTTCCATAAAGACGATTGATTACCAATGCAATGTCTTAGTGCTCTAGTGACTGCAGCAATACATATCTAGGCTTGACTGAACATGTCCTGAGAGCTCAAACTTTATCAGCAGAGTAGACAGAAAATTATGGCTATCAGTCATTGCTGACATATTTGTTTTCTCAGTGATATAAAAATGAAAAAAACACCAACAACAATTCATGAGCCGTTTTGTCATTAGTCTGCCTTGGAACAAACACAGAACCAGTCAATGTCCAATGAGCAGCATTATGAAGCATCTATGTGGTTTAGCTAATAAGCCACAATCAGCATTTTAATGGAAGTAGGGTGACTCTCTCAGTAGGGTGACGTTTCCTCTTCACTGTCTTGTATAAAATATGGGTTTTTCACTTCACTGTCTTGTATAAAATATGGGTTTTTCCAGATCCATTAATCAACTCCCAAAAATGTAATGAAAGTTAGGCTATATTACACAACTGTGACTACTGGCTACAGTGCTATTATCAACAGTCAGGCAAAGAGTATAGAAGCACAAGTGACAAAGGCTAATAAGACATTCCATTGCAACATCTGTGTAGCGCAGCAAAGCTATGCCTCTGCCAATTAGGACTGTGAATCCAGTAAAACGTTGCTGCAACAAATTGCTTTATGAAAGCACAAACAAAATTATGAAGATTTTGTTGCCATACATTTAATGCCTCTACTGAAATAGCATGTTAAACAATATTATATATATATATATATATACAAATGATTTAAGCAAAAATCTGTAACCCCCCCATTTATTCAGAATTGTATTTATTTAACAAAAATTGAAATTTTTGATTACGCTTCTGTTTTGGCTCTGAAATTGTGATTTCGTGTATGTAAAATGTGATGAATTCTGATCCATATACAGTGGAGGAAAACATGTATTGGTCTCTTGCTGATTTTGTACTTTTTCCCACTGACAAATAAATTATCAGTCTATAATTTTAATGGTAGGTTTATTTGATCATTGAGAGACCAATTAACAACAAAACAATCCAGACAAACACATTTCAAATGTTATACATTGATTAGCATTTTACTCAGTGAAATAAGTATTGAATCTCCTATCAATTAGCATGATTTCTGGCTCCCAGGTGTCTTTTATACCGGTACCATTAACATGGAGCAGACAGAAGCTGCAGACAGTGCAGCTAAATTTGCTGAATTTAGGAGCCCTCTCTTAAATGGAGTGCTCCTAATATCAGCTTGTTACCTGTATAAAAGAAAAGAATCAGTCAATCAAATTCCAAACTTTCCACCATGGCCAAGACCAAAGAGCTGTCCAAGGATGTCAGGGACAAGAATGTAGACCTACACAAGGCTGGAATGGGCTACAAGACCATCGCGAAGAAGCTTGGTGAGAAGTTTACAACAGTTGGAAGATGCACAAAATAACTTGCTCTCATTCGGTCTGGGGCTCCACGCAAGATCTCACTTTGTGGAGTTTCAACAATCATGAGAACGGTAATGAATCAGCCCAGAACTACACAGGAGGATCTTGTCAATCATCTAAAGGCATCTGGGACCATTGTCACAAAGAAAACAATTGGAAACACACTACGCCGTGAAGGAGTGAAATCCTGCAACGCCCGCAATGTCCCCCTGCTCAAGAAAGCACATGTTTAGGCCCATCTGAAGTTTGCCAATGAACATCTGAATGATTCAGAGGAATACTAGGTTCTGTGTTGTGTCGTGTTGTGGTCAGATGAGACCAAAATTGATCTCTTTGGCATCGACTCAACTCGCTGTGTGTAGAGGAGGAATGCTGCCTATGACCCCAAAAACACCATCCGCACTTTAAAAACATTGAGGTGGAAACATTGTGTTTTTTGCTAAGGGGACAGGACAAATTCACCGCATCAAAGAGATGATGGATGGGACCATGTACTGTGAAATCTTGGATGAGAACCTTCTTTCCTCAGCCAGGGCATTGTCGTGGATGTGCATGACAAAATGCATGGCCGAGGCAACAAAGGAGTGGCTCAAGAGAATTTATTTTGTTATTTTGTCTCATTGTTCAAATGGACCTACCATTAAAATTATAGACTGATCATTTCTCTGTCAGTGTGCAAACGTACAAAATCAGCAGGGGATCAAATATTTATTTTCTCCTCTGTATGTAGTCTAACCATGTAGATAAGTGACTTTTTGCACTTCTCCTTGTCACACACCACTCCTGTGCACTCACTCACAATCTCCATACAACTAATAATCATCTTCCTTCCCAGGCCAACAGTGTCAATAAATGAGCCGATTTTTCTTCTGAAGTTCGACCCCAGGGCTATGATTAAGTTCAGCAGTGCCACACTGGGCACTTTAAGGCCCTTCTCTTCTAAGTTTGGGTCAGTGTACGGTTTGTAATTGAGCAATATATTTTTTGAATCAGCAAGGATAACTGTATACTCTTTTACTGTCTGCAAATTTTCACACAAACTTAATGCCCATATACCCAGCCATGTAAACCAGTACACTTCCATCATGGTCAAAGGCAGATATTGCCGAAACTGGGGCGTCATCTCACTCCAGGACACATTTGGTAGGACACCTTCAGTGAGCTTGACATCTCCAGTACAGCATCGCTGTTATGGAAAATCAAAACAAATATTAGCCATAAGCTCTACTACTGATATATATGTCACAAATAAAATGAGACGATGATGATGATGATGATGATAAATACAGTCTTAATAAAGGTTAAGTGCAGGTGTATGTATATTGTACTGGTTGTTTTGTTGGCTGAACACTCTCCCTGAACTCTCTGATTCGCAGATTGAGTGGACAGCCATCTAGCTGTCCATTGGCTCTTCTTGATGGATTATAAAACATAATGGATTTTAATATAAATATATATTTACACTTTTGCAATTCAGAAGAACCACAGATTATTTACCATGATCTCCTGTGGTCAATTTATTGAAATTGGCCACTGAATTTAATGACATAACATTCTTATTTAGAGGCATATCATATACATTGAAATTAATATTTTTATGGCTAGTGTAGGACCTGCAGTTTCTAAAGGAAACCCACTACAGTAGTAGGCAAAATAAACGTAATTTTAGCAGGTATATGTTACTAGCATCGTTCACACTTAATTACTTTCTACACTTGTGAATAAAAGTGTTGCTGACATGCAGCAATCATAATAAGTGGAAATATAAATATTTTGGCTATTTATATTAAATAAACTGCAATTCAATGCAATGTTTTGTGCCTGGCTGTTCATGATTAACATTCATTTTTAGTAACCTACCATGTTATACAAGCTAGAGGGTTCTATGCAGTTCAGTTCATAGCGCTACTTGGTGGTGTCGAATGCACCGATACATAAGGTTCTCAATTGGATTCAAGTCTGGGGAACGTGAGGGCCAGTCAATGCCTTTTGTCTGACGATAGGCCTGAGGATTTCATACCTAACAGCAGGATTTCATACCTAACAACAATGGCTAGACCATCACTGACCCATCGCCAAAACGGTCATGCAGGATGATGTTGCTGGCAGCATAACGCTCTTCACAACATCTCCAGGCACTTTCACGTTTCTCACATGTGCTCAGTGTGAACCTGCTCTCAGCTGTGAAGAGAACAGAGCACCAATTGTGGTGCTGCCAATTCTGGTGTTCTCTGGCAAATGCCAACCGAGCTGCATGGTGCTGGGCTGTGAGCACAGGTCCCTCCAGAGGACCTCAAGCCCTCATGACACCCTCATGGAGTTTGTTTCTGACAGAGCCATACTGAGAGATAGAGAGAGAGTGAGATATAAGAGGTATATAAAAGAAAGAAAGAAAGGGAGAGATTTTTTTTAATAACATATACATATGTATTTTTACTTAGATGATTACATCCACTACAAGACCCTGGTGTTTGTCCTAGAGTAACAAATCTTGTTCCAATATGTCCTGACAATACCTCAGCTGATGTCATTTTCTTTAAGGACTGGTTTGAGCTCTTATCTGATCGTATGTAGGCCACGTCCCAGCTTGTTCACATTAGTAGGGTAGGACACGTCTGGTAAAGTAGTCAACTTTATTGACAGTTAGATCAGAATCCTGACGCTCACATCTAGGACACTATTGTCCCAAATACTGCCTCTGTAGTGGTGCTATATTGTGAAGCAAATCATTTACAGATTTTGTAGGTTGTCTCAGCCCAAGAAGATTGGCCTAGATCTTGACGACCACTTGTACTCATTCAAGTCTAATTAAAGGCATGTTTTTCATATTCCTCAAATACATCACTTTACACTTAGAAATAACTAATAATTACAGCAATCAAAGGCAATTGAGTTAAAAAAAAACAATGTTAATGGATACATCTAGCCATGTCATATCATCGCTATCTGACATCCTAAAATGCTAGCCTGTGCTTGTGTGTTGTACAGCCTTTTTAATGGAAGAGGGCACTGAGACATTCATTTGATTCATAATGAAAGATGCTTGGTAGAACTGAAACATTGAAAGATCTGATTAATTCTTGTCTTTGCAATGACCAATAAACATTTACTAATATTACTAGAGATATCAAGTGGTGGTTGATTCTTACTTTAGGCCATGCTCATCATGTCTCAACAAAGTTTCTACTTCTAAAACAAAATCACTGCCTCCTCAATCCAGATTGAGCACATATTCCTTTCTGTCTAACGAACAGACCTTCCAAGTAAACTTCATCTCTTGAGTATCGATTTTCCTGCCGAGTAACCTGTGCAACGTTTTATTACTGGCCTCTGCATATTTAATGGACATGTGTCTGTACCGTTGTGTTAGTCCAGAATGCACGAATGCACCGTGTGTCTGGCATGGAATGGTCTGATGTTGGAGGAGATCTGCTGTCCTCCAAGGTCAGTCACTGTATGGACATTCTGCTGCGTCAGGTATTTGTCTGAAGCCCGGTTTGTCTGGCCCCTCGCTGCCTGCCTGCTTCGCTGGCTCACAGACAGGTACAAACATTCTCACCCACACATTCTTTGCCTTACACATATCATTCATTCATTCATTCACAGCCAGGCATATGTTGACTATACATACATATATACACTATATGGACAAAGGTTTTGGGTCACACCCTTAATCATTGCATTCAGGTGTTTCGTTCAGTACCATTGCCACGGGTGTATAAAATCAAGCACCATGCTGTCTGCCATACAAACATTTGTATGTATGGGTCATTCTAAAGAACTCCATACATTTGAAATTGGTACTGTACAGAATGCCACCGTTGCAACAAGTCATTTTGTGAACTTTCATTCCTTTTAGATGTTTCACGGTCAGCAGTAAGTGGTATTGTTACAAAGTGGAAGCGGTTAGGAACAACAGCAACTCAGCCAGGAAGTAGCAGATCACGGAAAGTTTGTGTTTGTTGGAGGATGGATAATGCAACATGGTTGTTTTTTGGGGGTTGGCCTAGGCCCCTTAGTTCCACTGAAGGAAAATGTTAATGCTTCAGCTTACCAAGACATTTTTGGAAATTCTGTACTTCCAACTTTGTGGGAACAGATTGGGGAGGACCCTTTTCTGTCCCAGCATGACTGTTCCCCAGTGCACAAATCAAGGTCCATAAGGGCATGGTTGGATGAGTTTGGTGTGGAAGAACTTGCCTGGCCTGTACAGAGCCCTTACCTAAATCCTATTGAACACCTTTGGGATGAACTAGAATGGAGATTGCGAGCCAGGCCCTCACCAATGCTCTTCTGGAAGAATGGGCAAAAACAGACACACTCCAAAATCTTGTAGAAAGCCTTCCCAGAAGAGTGGAAGCCGTTATAGCTGCAAAGGGAGACCAACTCGATATTAATGCCCATGGATTTAAAATAGGATGTCATACAAGCTTATGTAGGTGTAATGTGTAGGTGTCCCAAAACTTTTGTTCATAGTGTATGTTGCCACTACAAAAGCACAAAGTGTGGGAACAGGTGACTCCCATAGCCGGGAATTCTTGTATAATCCAGTGATTTAAGAAGGGAGTGTCACGGTCGTAGTGTGCGGCAGAACCAAAAGCAGACATTCTATAAACAAAAAGGTGAATTTAATCCAATAACACAATACAGGTACAAACTAACACAAACTGTACACGGAAAAGTAAGGTGCTGTATGTAGCAAACAGAACTTAAACTAAATACAAGAAACGTGTAGCGTATCCACTTGAGCATTGAATTAAATGAAAGACAAACCGTAAGGTTGTGACTCAAACACAAACAATAAACCACCCTGAGTGTGGCTGTAGCCTAGCCTAAGTAGGCTCCCCAATCAGAGTCAACTGAATGCAGCTGCTCTGACTGGGGAGCCCACAGCGGCATGGAGATGGCTAGAGGCCTCTCCATGTGACATGCCCTGAATGGGAGCCCCAAAGCACAGAGATGGCTAGGGGCCCGCATCCAGGACATGACAGGGAGATTATTAGTTGGTTGAATGTGTGGTCCTAGTTTCATGAGTGGAACCACTCCTGATCCCTTTCATGTTGTGCTCCCGCTAGACCAATCTTATGAACGTCTCTACACAAGTAAACAGTATGTCCTGTTAGTGCGAAATCTGGGAGACATCCTGTTCTAAACATTAAGGTCGTTGTACTACACATGGGGTGTTTGTAGACATTCACTTCTCTAAGTTTTTAATATTTTCCACTGCGAAACATTGCCAGAATATTAGTAAAATGTTTTATTATACATCAGACACTCTTCTCATACCTAGGACACAGTGGTAGCTTGTATCTTCAAGCCATCAGACTATTGAGTACTTGATGTGGTCTGACCACCCACATTGAATCAACGGGGCACGCATGTACACGCTCACCCATACCAACACAGACACAAAGTACCAGTCCAAAGTTGGGACACACCCATTCAAGTGAATGGTCCAATCCAACAGCGAACTGCAAATCAGGATTTTAAATTTAAACATAAAATATACTGTGTGAAGAGTATTTTTTTGTTAAGGGTGTTTTGTAGATCATATTTGTGCTTAGTTGGTCATGGTGGAAGTGTAGTGTTAGACATGGCCAACTTTCAAATCCCTCCTCTTTGTCCATGTGAGCCAAAATGGTTTAAATCTTTTATTTAAGTAGAACTGCACAGTTGTCATGCAAATGTCCTGCAATTCTGAACTTTTTGCATTTGTTAGATGCATTTGAACTGCGGCTCAACGGTGGTCCTCAGGTTACAGCCACAAATAACTCTCCTCTCCTTATTCCTCCTCACCTCCCACACCATTTCTCTCCCATTCCCGGTCATGCCCTCTGTCTTTCTCGCTCTCTCTCTTCACCTACCTCTCCGTATCCTCCCTCCCTCCTCACCTACCTCTCCTCGTTTCCCCTCCCTCTCCGGCAGGCTACTCCCGCAGTGACTCAGTATCATGGAGGCAGGTAGCGGGGCTGCTGCAGTAGTGGGGAGTGCAGCTCTAGGACTGCTGGGAGCCGCCGCGGCAGCCAGCCATGACATCTGTGACAGGTAAGACCCAGCTGAACATCACACATTCCCTCACCTCCGCTACACTCTGGCCAGCTGCTGCCCTGGCTGGAACCACACCCTGGTTTGAAAGCAGGTGGAGCTGAGTCTGTGTGTACTGTAGAAGTAACCGCATGCTTGTGTGTGTGTGTGTACATTTACGGAGTTATAGCATGCAAAGCTGTGCAATCTGTTAGTTAGCTGCTGTGAGGTGTGGTTGGTGTATTACGATCCTAGACACGCGTGTAGGACTGTATTTATGCCGTGATTTGTGAGTGGATGTGTTCCTAAGCATAGAGGACAATTTTGTTGAGGCTATTGTGTGTTTAAGTCCGACGGCCCTGTGGGTTTGTAAGTGTGTGCCTGTTCGTATATAAGTGTTTTACTATACATGTAGGGATCTAAACTCAATGCACTTTATAAAACAAAGAACGTTTAACGTTGTGAGGATTTCGTATCACAGGCGCTTTAAATGAAAATGGCTGTTTTGGGCTTGCATGTGAACTAGACTGGGCTTGCTCCAGTGCTGCTAAGTTGATTCCCACATACAGTTGTTTAATCATGTTATTGCAACTGCTTGGGCAGGTCAGCAAGGTGCTTTGCCAGGTGCCAAGTAGAACTTGGGTTTTCACAGGTAAGTTAATAGTTGGTTTACATTAGAATTTTGTTTTAGGATTGTATGTCATGGTAGCATTTGGTGGGGAAAGCCAAACATCTTTTCATTATGGCTGCTACACATAAATGGCCAGTTTAGTTATGGTGTTATATTTGGTTTTGAGGTTCTGAGTTTGGGTAGTAAAATGCGTGTGTAGGTGGGGCTAACTGAGAACTGAAACCAGTGAATTCATTATATGTCTTACGCTGCCATCAGGCTGATTGGTGGAACAGAGCCACAGATGCTGTATGCGGTGCAGCCATAGCCGGGCCATATCAGCTGGAAACAATATTTCCTTAATGCCAGAGCTGGCTGGCTGAAGGGCTACTTCCCCCTTACTCTGCTCTGCTGGCTATATCAGCTTTCAGCTACGCCATCCATCAGCTTCAGCTGGATCGTCACACTTACGACTATGTTAGCTTAAGCTAGCCTATAAGACACACACTGCTTTTTTTCCCCCTCCATCTGAGCAGAGCCATGCTGCTAGCCGGATGGTGAAGCACATCCACAGATCTCTGCTGCTGCTGAGCAGAGATGCACCATTGAAATGACTGTCTCCCACCACCCACTCCTCTGGCCGATTTGATAGAGACCCACGTGATGCACAAAGAACTCCCCCTGCTTGGCTGCGTGCTTTAAAGAGGAACACTCCTCCCCTCTCTGCTCCTCTTACAGATAGTCAGTTGGCTCCCTCCCTTATGTTCAGACCTCCCACCCTCTTGATCTTTAAATGTGTGTAAATGTGTTTTTCTGCATGCAGTTGCGTGTGTCTGG
>JACXGK010000621.1:64020-98684 GCA_016801125.1 Novumbra hubbsi
GAGTCTCTCCCTGGGCCAAAGTGAGTCTCTCCCTGGGCCAAAGTGAGTCTCTCCCTGGGCCAAAGTGAGTCTCTCCCTGGGCCAAAGTGAGTCTCTCCCTGGGCCAAAGTGAGTCTCTCCCTGGGCCAAAGTGAGTCTCTCCCTGGGCCAAAGTGAGTCTCTCCCTGGGCCAAAGTGAGTCTCTCCAGGTATTAAACCGAGTCATGGATGCCTGCTCTGGGGTTGTCATGGCAGCAGCAACGTAGCATACATTAGACATTATCCTAACATTACAACAGAGAAGACGAGGCAAAAGAAGAGGTATGCTTGGCTGGTTTGTGTTATAACAGTATGCTTACTCTTTAGGATTGGTCTACAGGTGGATTGATATTCTTCCCTGGGGAAGATCTTAGTAAGATTTTATAGCCCTCCCATATTCTCTCGTTTGCCCCCTTTACACACACACACACACACACACTTCTGTAAACTTTTGTCTATACTTCAGCTTACCTAAACACCTAACCTGTAACTAAACCCGTAATACCTCATCTTAACTGATAATGCCTTACAATATCCTGTGATGCTTAGCCCTAACCAAAATTCTAACACTAACATACATTTTAGCATAAATCTAACCCTGAAGTAAACATACCAATTGAGGACAGGAAACATTTTCCCATTAGTCACCTTTTTCTGATTAATCAGACTTATTCAGGGGTCCTGAATATGTATCGCTAGAGTTGTTGCTTGTCTACTAGGTCTCAATCTCCCAACTATGGGCTAATGGCTACACTTTTGCTAAATCTTTCCAAAAGCCAGACCTGATTGTTTTCATTTTAAGAGTTGCCTGCTTTTAATTCTCTAGAGCAGTAGTTCTCAACCCATTCCTCAGGGAACCCCAGACATTCCACATCTTAGCTGCAGCCCTGAACAAGCACAGCAGATACACCAATCAAGGGCTTGAGGATTATGTGTGCTAGCTAAAGGGTAGTTCAAATACCCGGACTGGCTGGGGTCTAGAGCATAGAGGTAAAACAATATCTCTAGCTTGTCTCCACCCTAATTCTTTTATTTGCGTTTGTTTTGGTATGGTCCTTTAGTTGGACCATTGAAGCAGTAATGGGGTTCAGGATTTGTTTAGTAGGTCGTAAGTCCAATCTTCCTACCCTCATAGACCTCGACAGACTTGCGTCCGCATAGATAGTCAATAGTGAAAGGCAATAATGTATTTCCTATGACCATGACCTGTTCTGCACACATTTAACACTCCTCTATTCTAGACTATGTGCAACAATCCATTTCAGATTAATGTTGGTTCTGTGAAACTAAATTGGCTACGTATCAGACTTATCCTCTGTGACATTATGGATTCAAATTTCCATAAACTGACCCAACACTGACCGATAATAAGCAAAATGATGTTTGCATCTACAGTCTTGACCATCACACTGGTTTGTTATTTTTGGGGTCCTTATTGTTGTCTTAAGGGATACATATGTAACATTATTGGAAGATTTCTTTAATGCAGCTGTACTTTGCCTTTGGTGGATAACTAGTCCGGGTTGTGATAAGGTCCACAATTTTTTTTTTATGGTATTGCCATGGAAACAGTGTGGAAAGGTTGATTAATTCTAGGTTTAACAGATTGCCAGCACAAGGTAACTGGGGAGAATGCAAACTACTGCCAGCTATAGCCTAGGTTTGAGGTCATTTAGTTCACATGAGTTGGTTCAGTAGATGCATTTGATCATTAACCTTTCACTGTAGCAACATTCTGACTCATTGTAATTACATTTCTTGGAGATTATGATCATCTGAGACCAAGACTCAACTTGTGTTAATGATGGGCGTATGTGCAGGTTTGTGCACGTGCCTTTGTTCTCAGAAAATCACAGTATGTTTTTCTCTCTCTCAGTGGACCAACTCTGGCCCAATCACACTCTACCTTGCTGGACCATAGGTCTGTTAACATGGTTCCATAAAGCATGGCCTAACCACCTACATTGGCATATCTGAATAAACAATGTCCTTGGGGAGAGAGAGGAATGTGTCTTAAAACAATAGTTGCTCTAAAGAGATTAATCAAAAATAGAATTGCAACGCCACTCAGGTGAGATTCAATATCTTCAATATCTTCTTAGGCGGACTGTAGGAACAGCCTGAGTACTACCATGTGAGCGTGACGTAACAATCTGGCGATGAGTGGCTGAAGAACCTGTGAAAAAATACTGCAAGGCTGATGATCTGAAGTGTGAGCAGTTGCAGGTAACAGAAGCCTAGAGGAAGGGAAAACATGGAGCGGACTCAAGTTACAGCCAGGTCCGTGACACTTGGGAAGCACTCGGAGAAAACAGAAATGCTTGTTTTAGCACCCAAGAAACCAATTTTTTTCCCGATCTCACAGCGAACCATGACGTTTGTATGGTCGTAAAAAGGGTTTTATAAACAAAGTTGATTGATTGCTATTATATTGAACAATGTTCTTGTTTTTGTCTATCTGCCTCAATTGCTATCCATTGTTGGAGATCAGGCTAAGTCATTTTGTTTTGTTCCATCCTGGCACTTCAACCAATCAAATCAAAATCCATAGACATTAGAAAATTGTAAAGAAGATGGTCAAAAAGTATAGATACCGAACAGGAGTTACAATATATTGGCTATACAGGGTCAATATGCTGAAGTAAGATCTAGATATGTTGTACAAGGTTTGTTCTGCCCTGGAACGGTGTCTTTATCTAATCACACAAAGAAATTCAAGAAAAAAAAACTGATATACAATTTCCTTATGTAGAAAATGTAAGCTCAGCCCTACCCTTGTCATTACAAGAAAACATTTCAATTAGGTGTTACAGGTGGAAATTATGAGTTATTTGGGAGGGTCCAGCATTCCATAAAGATTACAAACATAGTTTGGTTGGGTCTTGCGCATATTGGTTTGTGGTAATACATTTTGACAAAATCCAAAGAGCTATCCTAAGCCATCAGAAGAACAATGTCCAGGCCACTGGTAATATGCTGAAGTTGACTGGAAAAAATTTCTCTGGAAATATTAACAAAGGTGCAGTTGTTCCACCGCAATGCAAACATTTTGGAGAAAGCAAAACAATTCTATCAAAGAACCTCATGCCAACTGTAAAGCGTGGATGTGGTGGCATTAAGGTTTGGGGGTGCTTTGCTGTGTCAGGGTCTGGACAACTAGCCATCAAAAGGTCAACCATGAAATCTATATTGTACCTTTTTAGAATTGTTCAGAGGAAGGTGATGCCATCTGTTAAAATGCTGAAGCTGAACAAAGCATGGAAGACACCCCCCCCAAGGTGAAGCAGTACTATAAAGAAGTACTTTCATTGACTGAGAGGCAAAACCTCCTTAAGTCCCTGATGGACAGTTATGTTTATGTTTATGGCTACATAAAATAATTTTTATCAATTTTGAAGCTAGGGGTGTACATACTTTTTCTACTTTCCAGGCGGTGTTCTTGCTTTTTCAAATGACTGTATACTGTAGGTCGGGGTAAGGTAACTAGGCAACAGGGTGGATTAAAACAGTAGCAGAAGCTTATGTGATGTGTGTGTGTGTGTGTGTGGGGGGGGGGGGTCTGTGTGTTTTAAGTATGAATGTTATTTGTGAATTAGTGTGTGTGAGTAGAGTCCAGTGTGTGTGGATAAAGCCAGTACTAAATTGTTACTGCAAAAAGGTGGCCATGTAGATAGTCCGGGTAGCCATTGAGTGATCAATTAGCAGTCATGTATAACAGTCTTATGATGTTGGGGTAGAAGCTTACAGCATCCTATTGTTAGTAGTCATGCCTGGTCATGCCTGCCATGCAGTAGTATAAAAAAGAACAGACGTATTTCACTTCTTTTAGGGTCTTCCTCTTCCTGATGTAAAGGTCCAAAATGGCAGGGGGCTGTACCCCAATCAGCATAATGATTATAGAGTCTGTCCATCTATATCCTCCATCCATAAACTGGGGTTTTGCCCACAATGTTTTGGATTTGTCTCAGCTGTTTTGCCGTTTACAGCTCAATGAAATATACTAAATCCTCTAACACCAAGGTCAGCCCCATCCTCTGATTTCGGAAAAGTTTTGTTAGTACAAGTTCCAGTTAGGGGGTTTTGGAGGTGTTGTGGTATTAATTAGCTGGGTAATTCAGTGTCATAATGCAGCAGGCGGCTGGCTGCTCCCAGGGCTTCTCTTACTCTAAAGATAAAGCAAAAAACAATCAACCATGCTAATCTTACGCACTTCAAGGCATTGACATCATTTAAAATATTTAGGCCTAATCTTATGTTCTAAATTGTTGCACTTTTATGATAGTGTACAAACATTAGAATGTCAAGGGGGGTGAATGATGTCCAAAATCTCTCTCTATCCCCCTCTTTCTTCTTCCTCCCTCCATCCCTCCCTCCCTCTTTGCTACCGTATCTCATTTCTCCTCCACTCTCTGCCTTGTTGATAAGAGATGCAAGCAGCCCCAGCTCAAGACCTGCATTGAAGATGACAGTTTGAGGTCAACCCCTCGTATAGATACACCCGTGAGGTGGGTGGTTTGGTCTCTGAGTGTTAGAGTATGTGTGTATGTTTGTAGTCAGAGGTGTGCAGTGTAACTGCAGTATGTTGTATTTACTGTATACTGAACATGCACTGTAGTTTCGAAACTGCAAATGTTGGGATGTCATGGTATCTGTGTGTGAGGTCAAGCAGGGTGTTTGATGGGGTGGACTTCAGCTCGTGTTTCCCTTTTCTAGAAGTATGACTGCTTTCACATTACAGAAACAGATTATGCCGTTTTTTGGTGGAGAAAGATCGACAGTATCATATTTTCTGCACTAGGTCACGAGGAAACATGCCACAATGTTGGTACTGGCTGACAGTGTTGATCTGCATTTTTACTATATAAGATTGTGTAAAGAGAGCTAAAACTATTTGAAGTAGGCCAGGTTAAGGACACATTTGTGAAATTGTATTAGCTCGATGGGTAGGTAACATGTTTTTATTCAACAAAGTAACAAGGCTGGGGTATTGGTTTTTGATAAGGTGACTAGAATATTTTTTTAACCGCCTGTAATGAATTATTGTCAAAGTCATGAATATGCAGAGCAACACTAGCTAGGTTGGGCTGGCTAATGTTGGGTATTTGCTATAAACCGCTGCAGTGTTTGCTTTGTCATGTGCCCAGAAAGCATCAGGATTATTGGAATTTATCTAAAATATACCTCCATATAATGTCATAAGACTTGACTTTTTTTGGATGTTTAATTCACCTGCTTTGGACAAGCTAGCTATCAACAGAACTGACTAGACTCAGGGAGGAGATGAGGAAGAAACTTGGCACACAGAATGATGTGAAGCTCCAACAGGTTAACTCTCCAACCCAGATACCTGTAATAATCACAATACATGTAATCATCATCATATAACACCAATACAGTGAATATCAAAAGGGATATCAACCTGTCCAGGAAGAAAAAGCTATTGTGAATCAATGGCAGCTGTTTTGGTTGAAATGAAAGTGGTGTATGCAGTGAAGTAGCGCCACAGACCATCCAGGAGCTCACTGATGCATTGACCATTGACCGACTTCATTGATCGTTGTTACTTTATCTAAAATAGTTTTTTGGGGGGATTAAGTACAAAGTCTATAACAATGCTTAAAACAATATAAGACCACTTCTGAGGTCTAAAAATAATAATAAATAACAATATTTTGTTGCACCAAAGAAGGTTGTGTTTCGCAGTGATCTTGGAGCTTATGTTAACATTTTGGTGGAACAGTTAAGCAGACAGCGCAGCTGTGCTGGGTTGATACTGCACTGACTTAGAACACGCCAGTCACAGCCGTAAAAAGAAATTGTCCATTGTGATGAAACTGCATTGATGTTTTCTAAATGCTTCCTGGGCACTTTTGCTGAGAAGGATGCTTAACTTGGGGGAAGTGATCAGTGTTATTATAACACCGCCATATACACTTTAAGGGGCACTCTGTAGAATCCTGTCTCTAAACAATAACCCAACTTGTCTCCTCGTCGTCAGCCTTTTAAGGATAGTGTTATGAGTGCCTAAAATGAATAGAACGTGATTACAGCTCAATGCAAACTGATGGACAGAACAGCGATGCAGAATCAACCCGCATGCACGTTCAATTATGTTATCCGCTTGGGAGTCTGGTTTGCCTAAAGATGACTATTTGCACTACCACTGCCAACAGTGCACCCTATTAATGTCATCACTAGAAATTACTATAGCCAAAAGTAAATCAGTGATGTATCATGTTATACTGAGTTTTAGGTACCTATTGCCTCTCAAATGGCACCCTGTTTCCTATATATAGTACACCACCCATAAAAGGTAGTAGGGTGCCATTTGGCATTCACACTGTGCCTGCCTATATACAGTGGCATTTAACACTGTCATTATTCAGGTCAGTTTATGACTGATTAATCCATAGAATTGTCAATTTCCTTTGACTTTAGCTATATACCCCGGGTTAAAATGATTTTACAATGTGGAATTGTGATACATCATCTAAAACAATATATCCTTAAAAAAGGTGACAACGTTTTTGACAGAAGTGTTTTCTGTGCTTTGTTGACCCTTAGTAAGTCCATCAGTCACTAGTTTATGGCCTGGGGCCAGTACATGACAGGATATATCAGCATACTATTTAAAATGTTGTTTGGAAACCAAAAATGTATTATCCAGAAGGTAATACATACACATGAAAATAAAACCGCTTGGTCTCTGACCTTATGGGTGTCTGTTGGTAAAATGTGGTATGAAGGTAGGGCGACATATCGTGTAGGGTGTGGGTGGGTGTGTGTGTTCGCGCGCCTTTCGCAAGCATTGACATATCTGCTGACATCTATTGTCTGTCAACTACACGGTTGTCGTGGTAACGTTGAGGCGCAAAACAAATTTGATAGTTTCAGGGAAAAGGAATCATCGAAGGCAGTTTTGGTAAATATGCAGTTTTTCCGTGTACGTATTTAAATATAATTAAGTGTATGATTCCATATTTAATATTTATATTGAGCCGTATTTGTCTGTTATTACAGGCTCGGGAGCAGTTCATTCATTCAAACAATGAAAAGCCATTGCTAGCAGCGCAAAATACAGTGCTTGAGTTGCACTGTCGTGTTGCCGGTGAATTCAAGTTTATTAACTCCCGAGATTATCACACATTTGTTGGCGAAAATATCATGAGCAATGCACAAGCAGTTTACATTTACGTAAATCAATTTCGTGAAATGGTTATTGGCATAAAGTCTAAAGATGCTAATGCAACCTTTTACAACAGGCTGCGTGTTTGTCAGTGTAAACGAATCTTAGTGTAATAACAAACACACAGGCAAACAACAAATTAACATTAAACATATTATAAGGCAAATTAATAGTAAAAAGGTTGCTTCATTTAATAAGATAAAACCCTCGCGCCTCCATGTGCATACATTTTTCATTTATGAAATATGACGTCGTAAAGTGCAACAGTTAACCTACATGGTCAAAAACGCATTTGTAGGCCAGCGTTTTAAATTCAATATCTGTCATTAATGATACATGGGAATTGGGTGATTGAGAACAACTAAAGTCCGGATCACACCTACAGCGTCAAGGTACTTGTAGACAGCCGTGGTAAGCGAGAAAAAACAAAGCTAACTGCATTGGTTACCATAGTAACAACAATGCCAGGTTTGGTATTGGTCTAAAAATGACTTCACATATGTTGTGAATAATGTAGTTGTGACGATTGACATTCAATTAACAACATTGTGCATGTGCACAGCTAGCCAGTCAAACCAGTATACACTCTGGTTCTATAAGCCTACTCTTCACCTTTTGCGTCCATATAACACCTACTTGATAAACCCACCATGGCACCACCTTTACTCCATGCAGCATTTTTATTTTGGATTAGGTCCCTGTAGGCCTACAAAGTTACACACCACGAGAGCGCATGCTAGCACTAAAAGTGATTAATCAGAACGCGCGCTGTGTTGCTAGCTTTTCGGTTTCTTTTATGAAACGCTCTCGCGCGCTCACAGATAAAATCGATTTCCGGGATATTATACATCATTTGTGGCCGCCAGGGAGACGCTACCGTAATGCGGGAGACTCCGGAACTTTCAGGAGAGTTGGGTTGTCTGGTGGATATTGACGAATTCGGTGGATAGTTAACAGTCAGCTAACTTTGTATCAAATTGCTGTACAATGCCAACCACTCCGCTCTAGTTTAGCCTGATAACCAGCATCTATTTTCCACAGCTAGTTATAGTATCACAGTCAGCTGACCAAACTTACTCCAGGCAGCATTTTTGCGTTAATGTCTCAGTAGCATGTATATTGGTCGTATAGAGCAGGTTCTCTAGAAACACGTTCTCTGCAAAAAGTAAAGAAGTAACTATTCTGCTTGGAAGAAATGCATCAGGTTGGATAAGTTAGTTAGACATTCACCTGTTAGTTCTGTACCACATTAGTGTTGCTTTATGCTTGGATAATTATACTTTTGAAACGTGAAGTTCCACCCACTATTCAGTTTTTCTGCTGACTGAAGGAACTTCTCTTGTAGTAATTCACTGTATTTTGCATTATCCATTCTTCTTTAAGTTTGGAGGCCCATTTCCTACTTGTTAACGTAATTTCTTTAATCAGTGTAAATGTTGAGTTTCCAGAACACAGGGGTTGAATACTTATCCTAGCATGCATATGTTGTCTTACATATATGTCCCCATATAAAAAATGTACACCGTTAAGTAATTGCAAATTGCATTTTTTGATAACCTTCCACGTATTTATTTCTACACAGAGAGTTCTTTGCACTTCATTACTTTGGGTTTGCACTGACACGAATGTAGTAATGTTATTCGCTTATAATTGATTTTCAGACAGGGGCTGTTCTTTACATCTGCCTTAAATGTGATTTTAGTAAAACATGTAGCTTCAGCCATAAATCCAAGATATTATATAGAACATTGACTTCATAAAGAATGCTGGGAATGTGCGTCATTGAACTGCCTCTGTCACCAAGAAACATAATCATTGGATTATCTCTTCTGGTACTGCGCATCAGTGGCTCAAGTCCATCAATGGCTGTAAAATCATAATATCAGGGTGCGATTGGACCTTCAGGCTGTACTGTTGCGGTCCACATTCAGTCAATAGGAAATATAATCGTGGGAACATCTTTTATTTTCGTGTCAGTAGCAGCAAATGTGACACAGATCGGAGATCTTAGAATGAAAGACAATTGGGGAAGACAAGGAGAGAGGGAATGAATGGGAGTTTTATGTGGGTGCTGGGTTTTCATGAGGATTTGAGGGTAGTGAATGGATTAAAGGGTAGTTGTGCTGATGCAAGACATTTGATATCTCTATCAATCTATGTACATGTCTTTTACTTTTCCAATGTGTTCTCATAATTCTTTCATGACTCTCTACTTTCCCTAGGGGCCTGAGACCAGGACGTCACCCAGAGGAGGACGACATAGTACCTGAGCTGGCCCGTCTGGTTTACCCCCGAGAGAGACCCGACTGGGAGGAGACCATCAGCGCCATGGTGAGGCAGAGACTTGTACATGCACACTGTCACAAATATGCTTATACGCATGTTAACACACTGTTATTACTGTGAAATCAGTCAAGCCAATGATTCTCAACATTATTTTCTTTGTTGTCCTTGTTAAGTTATCAAGTCCTCCAAAGCATAAACACAAGCTAAGTTCAGCAGATGCTTCCAGGTCCATAATTTGTTGCCGCTACGAATAAAAAGTAATTTTAGGTTTAAGTCTATCAATTGTAATCATTCCAAGATTCCATTCTGTGAACAACGGTTGTACTGTGTTGTTATTTGCCTGTTTGTGGCTCACCTTTTAGCCAGCATTATTCTTGACAAAAAGTTTTGACTTCTCATTAACTGTTGTCGGTCATTTAGCAGACTGCCACTGACTGGATATATTTTGTTTGTTTAACCATTCTGGTAGGTACTGTTGTGTGCCAAATATGGCGGCAATTTTTAGATACTGGAACCAACGTGTCTGGCTCTTACCAAATAATTTAAAACAAATGTTTCTTAGGTCACTGGCTTTCGGCCCATTCAAAAGTAACTGAATGAATCAATTTCTGTTTGATTGCTTTATATAGCAAGCCACTGCCACAGGACTCACTGCCTGTATTGTGTACCTGACGAACTGCTAACTAGCGAATTATGTGAACGAATGTGTTGTGCAGCTCTGCTCAGGTCTGAAAAAAAGACCATATTGATTTGGTTGATGATTAATTGGTTGATTTTGTATACCAATTCACAACTTTTTTACTGTACTACTGACATTTACTTTACTGCCATATTGTAAGCAGCCATAATTCATCTTGGTCCATGTTGGTTCCAACATGGCTAGAAGAGGTTTGGGGTAATGGGCAGTTTTTATACTTTCTAACAGCACTCTCACTCTCTAACTTACTTTCTATACTTTTTGCTCACTCTAGGTTTTGTTTTCCAAGCGTGAACTCATGCAGAATTTGTCCGAGCTTAGGTCCCAAGTATTGCGTTGTTGACAAGTGCGTGTTTCCTCTGCGATGTGCAGGCGCGGAGTGCTGAGGTCCCTGAGCTTAACGCTGAGCCCCTTCTGCGCTCCTGCAGTAGCACAGCCAGCATGAAGGTCAAGAACGTCAAGAAGTGAGTGAGACCACCGCTAAAGGCCTCACTGCCTGAACTCCTCACATCAAATGCACATTTCTTCCATAGTTTGACCGCTCGCCCAGTTCTATCTGTACTTTCACCCACCCATTGTTCATCTTCTTCAGAGATGGAAAAATATAGAGGGAAAAAATGTCTTAGTAAAAGTTTTGTTCTGTCTTACCTCTCACCTTCAGTTATTATTTTCCAGTACAATCTGTCACAATTTGTCGAGCTACATCACACATTTCTTATGTCTTCCCAAACGCTCCTTCACTTCGGTTTTTTTCTACCCTTTTGATGTAGGTTTACATCCTTTATATCCATCTCTCCTCTCTTGTACCATCAATTTTTTTCTTCACCCCCTACTTTGCTCTACAACAATTTTTCCTAACCACTGTGTCTCTGTTTTTCAGACTTTCCTTCACCAAAGGCCACTTCCCCAAGCTGGCAGAGTGTGCCCACTTCCACTATGAGAATGTGGACTTTGGGACCATCCAGGTAAACAAGAAAATAACACTATGGGCACTATGGGCACTATGACTGTAATGTTTTCCAACCGGGAACGCTGTGGTGGTTACGGTAGCTATCTTGGTTGTGATAGAGTATATTGATATAGCAGTAAAATACAGTGGTTGTTTTGGGTGGACTGTTACTGTATAGCATAATCCTAGATAATCCCTGATGCTCTCTGCCTAGTTGAGGAAGATGGTAGTTTTGCTTTATTTCTTTATGCGGTATTTGTTTAGTGAGGTAGGCAACATTTTGTGAAGATGCTGGTGATTGTAGGCTATTCATGTTTAGAATTCCTCATTTCAGATTTGGCCCGTGGGATATCACGATTGTCAACGTGACTGTTAGACTGGTAGAACCTCTGTTGTGTGGTACTGAGCATGTGTGAATGCGTTTGCAAACTCCATCTTACATTGTGACAGAAGAGGCCTCGTCCATTGTGTAGTTAATATTGTTCACCTACAAATAGCTCATACTGAACTCACTGGAGCTCCAGCGGTTTGCCCCTCCCCTCCTAGCATGACATCACCAGTGCGCCCTGCTTGCCATGACTCCTGAACTGGCTTCCTCATTCCTCTCTGGTCTTCTTTTTTATTTATTGATTTAATTTATACTTTATTTTAGTGTTTTCATGGAGTTTTCTTCCAATATTTTCTTCCAATGCCTACTGTAGATTTATTTTTTGTGCTGAAGATGATACAGTATGTATGGTGGAAAACATACTCCTGGTGTGAAAGAACTGGACAGGTGGAAGCCAATTCCCTTAGTGCAGATGAAAGTGAGCTGCTAGTGGCTTGTTTCCTCTTTGGCAGCACATTGACGCTAGATCCAATGTTAATAGCTGCCAATTTGGAGCTGAAAACTGTTTCCCATTTTAAAATATCCCGAATTAATTAACTAATTATATAACGTTTTTTTTTGCAAGGTCTATTTTGCAATATAAACCCCAATCTCAAGGTTATATGATCACACCTTTTAGAATTAGCATAACCATTCATTTGTTTGTAAATTATTTACATTTTAGTGATTTAACAGACACATTTCTGGAAGGACTGTGATTAAGCCTTAAGATATCTAGGTGTGACAACCACACAACCCAGTAGTAGCTAACATCCAAATTAATGCTAGTAAAAACAAAACATTCTGAGAAATAGTTTATAGAAGGCTTCAGCTGTAGAGTTATTACTCTTTAAAAGGGGATAGATTCATGTATATGCTGAATACCCAATGGACATTACAGAGAACATCTGCTATACATAATGTTTCATTCCCACCTCTCCTATCTCTATGGATCTGAATGAGGCCAGAGCTGAGGATCTTCTTATGATGAAAGGAGAGGCATTATCTGAGCTTGGCACAATGGCTCCCTCTCTGTGCAGGCTGAGGAGGTGCACACAGAAGGCGTCACAGTGCCAGAGTTTCACTGATGTTGTGCTCCAGAGGATTAAGGCTGTTGGATAATGGTACATACACACACACACACGCACACATCACCATACAACCACACACAGGGAACACGTGGCCCAAACATGCACACCCAATAGCTCTGCAAGTACTGGAAGAAGACCTAACCAGCCTTGTTAATTTTTATCTATATTAGCTTATAATAAATTTTGATGTAGATTGGATAGTGGAAGTCTCTCTAACCCTAGCGCAAATGTTTTGCGTCCTTTAAATAAATAAAAAAAGCATGTGTGGAAATATCCGTATCCAGTTAAGGTCATCATTTTGGCATACTTGAATGCAAAACGGAGCGTTTGTGTAGCATGGTGGTGGGGGCCGTGTACTGCACCCAGTACTGCCCCTAGTGGTCCTCTCTTCCACCTCTATCAAATACCACAGAGACATAGTGTAGGTCCCCAAGTCATTTGTGTCATTCTAAGTCACCAATGGTTCCAGGTCAAGCCTTCCACAATTGACTTCTGTCTATGCTTTTCCTTTATGTCTGTGTTTTTACATGCTGGCTCTGTGCTGTATTGACTGTTTGCTGTGTTTCAGACTGCCTTCTAGTGATTTCAGAATGCTTAGCAGTTACGGTTCCTAGTATTAATTCCCAGGCCTGCATATTTTCTCAAATTATTTATTTAGTCTTAGTTGGTGTACACTGTTCAGTGCAATAGTCCCCTTCCTTGTGAACTATTATGCAACTGTGCCCTTCTGAACTCTTATGTGAAGATTTGGGGAAAGGCCTTTGCTCCCTGCATATGTTCTTCATGTAGCCTTAAGTTTTTAAAGTTCAAATGATTCCTTCTGAGAAATAGGGTGCATTACATTAATATTCTCTTTTCACAAGCAACTGACACCAGATAAAAAAAATTGTTTTAAGAAAAACAAAAGGTTGGGGGACATCAAACTGTGATTTTAAGGAGGAAGAATAGAGAAGATTAGCCTATTGATTGTAGACCCAGATGTTTCAAAGGTATAGAGACTCTGGATCTGTAATTTGTTAATGTCTTTGACAAATCTAGTATTTTCATCTAATTCCGTTTAACAGAGATAGAAATTTAGCCACAGAGTTTTTGGTCCTTAGTCTGTCAAATTATTCTATGAAGCGTAAGATGTTTGCCCCCCATATGGTGAGCAGAATTTGATAGACTGCTCTCTCCTGTGTTGAATCTAAATTTGAAGCTCTAACAGCATTTTTATAATGGGATTCATAGAAATCTCTGTTGATCGATCATGAGCAGGTTGTTATTGATCCTTTCCTGTCATCCACAGATACAGATGTCAGTCTGTTTCCGATATTAGGCTACTTAAGTTGGTCTGTGTCCATTTACATTTTTTTATTTTATCTATCAGTCTTACTTGGTTATAGATTGGTGTAGTCTCACCTTAAAGCACTGCATACTTAAAATTAAATGAAAATGTATTACAAGTCCTCCATGTTATTTTTTACATTTGTGTAATTTATCAGCCGCTTCTATTCAGAACGACCTACAGTTAGTTATGAAGGACTACAACCTGCCAGTCGTGTTTTTAATGCTAGCCTCCGCACCAGAGAAGAGGTATTGCTACGGCTGTTCTATGTATTGTCTTGTTATCAATTCTTCTCTACAAGGCTAATTGATCATTAGAAAACCCTTTTGCAGATATTTTAGCACAGCTGATGGTTATGGTTAGTTGGGTTGATTTAAAAATCAATAAACCTGTCCTTCTTTAGACTAGTTGTGAATCTGGAGCATCAGCAATTGTGGGTTCGACTACAGGCTCATAATGGCCAAAAACAAAGGGTTTCTCTGAAACTAGTCAGCCTATGCTTGTTCTCATGAATGAAGACACTTTCTTGTAAGAAATTGCCAAGAAAATTAAGATACAATGCTGTGTACTACTCCGTTCACAGAACAGGGCAAACTGACTGGAACCAGAATAGAAAGCGACTAATTAACCGGAATAGCTTTTCTACTGATTTTGAAGACAAAATTATTATCTTGACCCCGGTCAGTAAAATAACAATCTTATTTTCTAGTACTGTGAACACAGTGAGCCTGTGTTCTAACCCATTGAGAGCAGGGACCAATGATAGGCAGCCCTCTGTTGTGGTGTCTGGCACTGTGTGTGTGTGTGTGTGTGGCTGTTGCATCTGCATACAAAGGAGGAATTATTGTGTTGGTGTTATTATATTACACACTTATTATCGAGTCTTACCGTTCAACAAAAAGCCAGCGTTATACCTGGCAATGGGCTGGGGAAAACCCGATATACACACACACACCCTGTTCTTTTTAACCCACACACACTCTCGCATACTCAAGAAGGACAGTGTTGTAGAGTTGACATAATGTGTGTGTGTGTGTGCGTGTGTGGTTCTACACTAGATCTACACTGTCTAATTCACCATGTAAACCCCCCACATCATCACAATAGTATTTTCTCTTCTAACATTATGGAGAGTTTGCAGGTACCTTAGTCTACCGTCCAGCTATCCCTCTTCCCTCTCCGGCCCTCAACTTCCCCTCTTGTAGCCCACCAGGTCAGTGGACACATGTTAGCTGAGCTCACAGCCTCCTCTGGCTGTGAGCCAAATGCCAAGGAGAACAATGTCCATTACTGTGACAGCCACTCCTACACGCCAACCTCACTATAATCTCCATGTCTTTCTCTCAGCTCGTATTGTGGAAGCCCTGCCTTCTATTGATTGGACATGGATTCAGACCTTCTTTACTCTACAACATATACTGAAGCCGTTACCAAACATTTTGAGAATGACACAAATATTAATATTCACATAGTCTGCTGCCTCAGTTTTTTTATGGCAATTTGCATATACTCAGATGAATCAGATGAATTGCAATTAATTGCAAAGTCCCTCTGTGCCATGAAAATGCATTTAATCTCCCTCCAAAAAATGTCCACTGCATTTCAGCCACAAAAGGACCAGCTGACATCTTGTCAGTGATCCTCTCGTTAACACAGATGAGAGATTTGATGAGGACAAGGCTGGAGATGCTGATTGAGTTAGAATAACAGACTGGAAACTTTAAATGGAGGGTGGGGCTTGAAGTCATTTTTCTCAGTGCTTTGCACAAATAGGGCTTCACAGGCAAGGATATAGCTGTTAGTTAGATTGCACCTAAATCTACCATTGATCGGATCATCAAGAACTTCAAGGAGAGCGGTTCAATTGTTGTCAAGAAGGCTTCAAGGCACCCAAGAAAGTCCAGCAAGCGCCAGGACTGTCTCTTAAAATTGATTCAGCTGCGAGATCGGAGCACCACGAGTGCCGAGCTTGCTAAGGAATGGCAGCAGGCAGGTGTGAGTGCCTCTTCACGCACAGTGAGGCAAATACGTATGAAGAATGGTAGCAAAGAAGCCACTTCTCTCCAGGAAAAACATCAAGAACAAACTGATATTATGCAAAAGGTACAGGGATTGGACTGCTGAGGATTGGGGTAAAGTCATTTTCTCTCAATCCCCTAGTTTTCTGATTTAACAATGATATACCAAAGGCATGTCTGCTCTTTAAAAAAAAAAAAGGTCTTTTCTCAGACACAAGAAAACCTTAATCTCTTTCTGACTTGCCTCTTTTTGCCAGTCACGCCGTTCAATACTGAAACTACCTCTTTTCCTATCATTTATCTCTCTCCTATTTCCTCTCTGTCCTACACACTCTCTCCCACTTTCTGAGCTGGTGAGAAAATTACAGCATTTCCCAGAAATGAAGCTGTTGTGGCAATAGGGTCTTTAGCATGGCTGGCCCCATAGTCACAGCCAATACTGTGGAAAATAACCCCTGACAAGGCTCCCTTGGTGACAGACAGTGACAGAGAGACAGGCCTTCTGTCACTAGACTCATACAAGGAGTATGCCGTCTGTCACACAGAATAAATAGGCACAGGGCAGTGATGGTAATTGAAAAAATTTGAGACCCGTGGTTAGTGAGATGCTGATGGGAATTTTTAAATGAGTTCAATGACTTGCTTGCTCCTTAATAGGCCTAAAAAACAAGACTCATCATGTTTTTTTAAGAAGATTATCATCTAAATTAATTACTCTGCTGTAATAGACACATGTTGAGGCATATTCTATTAATCCTGTGTCAAATATGTAATCCTCCAACCTGGCACAATAATTTGAAATGCAATGTTTCTCTGTTAATAGATTACTCAACCCTGATCAACAACCTGCATGCATTTCTTTTAAACTGATTCCATTTTCATTGTCTTTCCTTTTATGCTTTTTGTGTAACGTCATACATACATTTGAAAACCAAACAAATGCCTTTCAGTGTAAAAAATATTTATTAAATAAAAAGAATTAATATTTCCTCTTGGAGAACACTTTGATTAGCTAACTGCTGTTTGAAGGGCTGTGTGCATGTGGACAATGCCTGTTCAGGAAGTTTCCCACAGAAGCCTGAATGTCTGAACTCAATAATAAGCGGAGGCTGTTTGGTCAAATTGGAATTTATTTCACTCTTTCTCTCATTATTGCATCTTATTTAAGGATGTAATTGCCATAGCTCATAGCTTATTTCTTAAGCAAGAACAAATGGAGAGTTCGGGAATGGCCAACTCAAAGCCAGGATTTAAATCCTATTGAGATGCTGTGGGGTGATTTGAAACTGTTTATGCAAGAAATGCCTCAAACATCACACAGCTGCTACAATTCTGCATGGATGAGTGGGAAAAACATTCTCCCAGTCGATGTCAGTGATTGGTAGACAGGTATAGGAAATGTCTTATTGAGGTTAGGGCACCCTATGCCCTAATAGCTGGGGCAATACCAGTTATTAAGGCATAGGTTGTCCAAACTTGTTTAAAGAAGATCACATATGTCCATATTTCTTAAAATTAAAAAATATTTCATTGTGTCCTAATCCTTTCACATTAGTTAAAATGTGTTGTTTTAAGAGGTTTAGGAAAAAAGTTACACCTGTGGTTGTTGTTACTGTTTGGCATAATTGGTTATTATAGTTAGGTGTTCAGGTTAAGTAATATTTTGGCTCAACCTTTAGGTTATTAAAGTTAAGGTTAAGGATAGGGAATGAGGGTTTTTGGTTTTTCTTGTGTTCTGTAGCTTCCTTCTCAGCCATGAATTTATGGTGGTAAATGAACATAATGCTGTAATGCTGTGTGTGAAGTGTGGTGCCTCAGCTGGTTGTGCCGTCTTCTCATATGAAGGAAATGATCTGTGAAATGAAGGGGGGAGGGGCCACCACTTACTGTGCACCTCCCTTTGTCCTCATCCCACCCGGAAAGAATAGGACACAATATGCTCACTTCACCCCCCCTTCCCTTAAGACAAAGCTGAAGTAACAACATTCCTGAATAACCATACAATGCCCAAAGAAATACATTTCCAATTTTATTTTCAATGTCTATCGGTTACATCTAGCCAGTGGTACCGTAGAGATCTAGCCCCGGTATGTTCCTTTAAGAAAGGATGAGTAGCCTGAGGATTGTGTAAGACTTGAATATGATATAAATCCCCAAACTTATTGTCATTCATGGGTTTTATTGGTTTGCATATGTACTGGTTTGCGTTCTGTCCCTGATCTGCATGAGATGAAGGGTTAACAACATTGCTGTCCAATTCCAAACAGCACTCTGGTGTGAAGTGTTCCAATATTCAGTTATGAGATGAATGTGGATTTCAGCATCATTTCTTTCATTCGCAGTATGAGCCTCTGTTTCAATAGAAGTGATTCCTCACAAAACTCAGACAAACATTTTTGTTTTACAGAATTCAGTCCAAGAAATAGTTTGGTAGGAAAGATTGTTGATGAATTTGACATTTATGACTTGAATAATTGAGCAGCACATCCGGGGTTGGGTGGTTCATAATAAAATTAGCTTGCCTTGCCTCATTGCTCTCAAGTCATACCTTGAGGGGTCTCTGGCACCTTTTGAGCTCAGTCAAATTAGTAATCCAGAGAGTGCATTTGTTCTGGCGCATATGCACCATGGTGCAGTTTACTTAGGTGAGCAAGCAGAATGGCAAGAGTCTGCTGGGAGTTAGAATGGGATATCACCAAAATTAGTATTGAAATGTGGCAAAAATATTTCTATTCATGACGATTGTTTGCCTTAGCTGCTTGTTGAGAGTCCATCATTTCGGATTATTAAGTGCTGAAAATAAACACTGCTCAGCCAAACCAGTTGGATTTGCTGTTGTACCCCCTAAACAGTGGCGACCCACAGGCACGGACTCTACCGGACCCCTGAAGGTGTCACGTGGTCATCCTGGTCCCATCACTTCCCCAGGAGAACCGTGCACTTTCTCATGGTCGTCCAAAAAACAAAACCAGGACTCATCAGTACAGGCGACCTTCTGGCATTGCTCCGAGTTCCGGCACTTGCTTGTCCATTGTAGGCACTTCCGAAGGTGGGCAGGGGTCAACACGGGTTCTAACCGGTCTGCAGCTACGCAGCCCCATACACCATAGGGTGCGACGCACTGTGTGTGGAGACACATTCCTCATTGATAAAACGTGGCTGTGTTTTGTGCCACAGTTGACCTTTTGTCAGTTCCGACCAGATGGGATAGAGCATCCATGAGCCTTTGGCACCCAACACCCTGTTACCGGTTTGGGTTTTGTCCCTCCTCGGACCAATGTTAGTTGGTATTCGCCACTTCTGACTGGGAGCACTTCACATGCCTTGCCGTTTCAGAGATGCTCTGACCTCGTCGTCTGGCCATAACAATTCGGCACTTGTCAAAGTGGCTTAGGCCATAAGAGTGGGCTGGCAGCATGGAGAAGTGTGCTTTAGTTTCCTGCTATCTCAAAATGTGCTGATTAGTTCTGGGAAAGTGACGTTACTATAGGATTATCAATTAGTCTGTTGGTGTCTTTTGGGAACTTATATTGAGGGTTCTCCCTGAAATGGTTTCAAGTAATTGTTTTCATATGCCTGAAACATTCTGTGAGTAGCAGCACATTTACGAGTGCATCTAAGAGAAACCTGTGCTACAATATACCAGTAATTCTAGAACTGAGGGCAGTGTGAGGTACCCCTGGTGTCAATGTGAGGAGTAATGAAGTGTTTGACTTGTGATGCCGTTGTTTAAGCAATGAATTAAACATGAACAAATGCTTCAATAAAAACAAACTTGGCATTTAAAAATCTTAATAGTTTGATTTGTTGCTGTAGCGGTAGTTATGCAGTGTAACACTTTCTGGCCATGAGCATAAATGACAGGTAGAAGTTAAAGATAGTTAAGTAAATCGTCAAGATAGTTACAGGATTAAAACATTTTCTCAAATTTAGTGGGAGAGTAATATGATCCTCTTGTCCATACAAAACAACATCATTTGAGAGAAATGTGAGAGTTTGGAAGGTGCACAGTTTGAGCAAAATAGGGAAAATGAAAAATGGCTTTAACATCACCAATATCCTCCATCGAAGAGCTCACTCACACTTACTTTAAATGCAGTGGCGCAGCAAACATGTGTATTCTTGGGTTTATAGTGTATTAGCCTCATCCCCAGGCTATTGTGCATATAGCGCATATGTGCCTGCAACACCTTCCATTTAAGTAAGGTCTTTGTCGTCATTTAATTTAGCAAATTTAACAGTACTGCGAGGTGGGCTCCAAATGACCACAGGAGTCCTGCAGGATCTTGCGGTGTGTACTCACAACTTTCCTAGTGACTTATGATTGAGAAAGAATTGGCTGCAGATACGAGAATGAAAGCGCCATAAAAGCCACACTAAAAATGAAGCCAAACGTTTTGCGCTTTGGGTTGTCACTCTACTAATAACATGACTCTGAAATAGCATTGGAGTGTGTTACTACCGGAACTCTAGAAATAGAGCTATGCAGTAGAGTCAGCATAGGCGAGTTCCCTGCATTACAGGACAGTGGCACCATATTGACAAGCTGCTCAGAACTGTAGTGCAAATCAATTTTTATCCCAAGTGAGTGCGTGCCTGTCTGACCTAAATCAACATCCTCGCCTTTCATTAACTAACAACACTTTTTCCTGATGTAGAAACGGCTTTATCAATACATTTCATTCATTGATTTTCACTGCTCAAAAACACCAAGGGAACTTTTAACCATCGCAGTATAACACCAAGTCAATTAAACTTCAGGGATATCAATCAGTCCAGTTAGGAATCATAAATGATTGTCAAACAGTGTCACCTGTTTTGGTGCAAATGAAAGTGACAACAGGTGCACTGGAAAGACAACTGCAAGACAACCCCCAAAAAGGGATTGATTTTGCAGGCGGTGGGCACAGATATTTGCTTTATCCTCCCTATTTGTTCTAGTTTTGTGTTTTAATAGTGTCAGTGTCAGTACTAGTAGCATGAGGCGGTTTCTGTAGCCCATGCACAGCTAGTCCAGTTGCTCCAGGATGGCACATCCGTACATGCCTTCACAAGAAGGTATTCTGTGCTCCTAGTAAAGTCCCAACCTTTAGTGGGACCTGTGCAGCTTGATTGGCATTCACCAGAGAACACCAGATTTATCCTCTGAGTAGTTATGTATCAATGCATCTGATGTTGCCAAGTAGCACCACAGACTGTCCAGGAGCTCACTGATGCTCTCATCAAGGTGAAAATGCTAAACAGACTTGACCTGTGATTCCAATTCTTTGTAAAATTGCTAGTGTGATTAGAATTGAAATAATAAAGTTCTTAACGTCTTACTTCTCGCTTACACACACTGCACAGCCCCTCCCCCATTCCCACTTTGTCTGACTGGCACTGTTGCCTACTCAAGTGTTACAGCCATAAAAAATATTATTTTGTACTTCTAAGAAACATTAATAACGTTCTTTTAAGATGAAGATTGATACGTGTCACTGATACCTACTAGTGCTCAAAATAGTAAGTCAACCTGTTTTTTTTCAGAAACATTAGGGGAAAAAAACTCCAAGGACTACACTGGGGAAACACTAAGATGTTCTGCAAGCAGCCTCGGCCCCTTACCATCGACAATACTCTAACGTATTACACAACTTTCAATTGGTAATGTTGAATGTTTCTCCTGAGTCATGCAGTGTAGCCCCATGGGCAGCAGCAGTACAAACTCTTCCTCTGCAGCCTGACAAAAGTGAATTATGAAGTGACTTTGTCAGAGGGCCACACCAAATACGTTATTTAACTCTACAGTTCTACACTTCACTTTGAAAAAGAAAAATAAGCAAGGAGAAATGTTACTCTCGAAAATGCTGTGTCCATTCCTAAAGTGTACTTCACAAAGATCCCAATATCCATTACCTATATCTAGGCTTACTAGAGTAATAAATTACTGGTTTCATACACAAGGCAAATGTTGCAGGTGTAGCAAAACATTTGTGTATCAGCTCCTAAACAATGCCACTGTTTAAGTAAAGTAACCAATAATTGACAATAAAAAAGAGTAAGCCCACTTGAATGCACCAGGTGTGTCCTTTCTCACCATCAAGGGCAGTAGGTTTCTATTGCATTGGGTGGAGGCCTGTTGCTGTTTTGCTTGAGCATATAGTCAATGTGACCACATGCGTTGTATTTTAAAGATAGTACTTGCGTTGTGTTCATTTGTATTAAATGGAATCCCTTGGCCATAATTATTTCAATTTGCTTGTAATAAATATGTGAAAATCTTTCACAATTGCAGATTTGGCTGTGGATCCCAATGTGGAAATCTGTGTAATGGAGCACATTATATAAGTCAAGAAGAGTAGGGTAAAGGTCAGTCCCATATAGTTTAACTTTACCGTACAAGCAGAGTTCAGTCCAATATTGTTTTACTTTACTGTACAGCAGAGGTCAGTACAATATAGTTTACTTTACCATACAGTAAAGGTCAGTACAATATAGTACATTAGTGTACAGTAGATGTTAGTACAATATAGTAAGTTACTGTGTAGTTCAGTGCTGTTCAGTCTCTGCTTACCCCACTGTTTCTTAAACCAGTCCCAAGGATTCCAGGGCATGTCACCGATTTGGTTGAACTAGCTCATTAGAATCAAGTTAGTCCGAGGCTTGATAATTAGCTGATTAGTTGATTCAGGTGTGCTTGTTATGGAACACTTCTAAATCCATTGAACGGCTGTTGCTCCCCTTGAGGGGTTAGACAACCACTGGCCTAAAACGAACACACAAATACACATGTGTGCGCAGTTACTTTCCCAGTCTGGTCTCCATGTGTTTTAGCAGTTAAGCAGACACAGGGAAGCAGAGCTTATTGCGGCAGGTCCTTCGGGCCAGTGCACTTGGCTCCTCCTGACGTTCCAACCGTGTGGCTGTCTGCTCCCCTCCACCTCCCCCTTCTCTCCTGCATTCCAAATGGCACCCTGTTCCCGGCATACTGCACTACCTTTGCTTTGCAGCCTTACAGGCCCTGGTGTTGTTTGGGACATATCTGTTGACTGTCCTCCAGGAAAACATTGCTAATGGCCCTCAGATGGTAATGGCACACAATATCAACCCTACTGCTGCAACGCTAGAGAACCTTTCTTTTATCTTTATGCATTTCTGTATGGAATACTAGAAACATATTTTTGGGAATTAACATATGTCCTCGGACCATGCCATTAATGGCTAGTTTTATCTGTGCTAGGAATTGGTCTTGCTCTAGTTTGTGCCCCTGGTAACCAATGGGACATGGAGTAAAATAAGCCACAATAAGTTGTTGTTTTACATAAATACAATCTACATTATACACTGCTCCAAAAAATAAGGGAACACATAAATCACACATTGGGTCTTGATGGACGAAATCTGGGCATGGTCCTGATGAAATGGCGAATGGTGTCCTTGGGGATCTCCCAGACCTGGATCAGAGCATCAGTGAGCTGGAGGAGCAGGACTACCTGTGCAACCTGAATTGACTGCAGGTACCACCTCATGCTACCAGAAGTGACAATGGCACTAGCAAAGCTAGAGAAGAGTCAGTCAGTCAGGAAGGGTGAGGAGAGAGCAATTGTCTTTGGCCACCACCTCCAAGAGCTTTCTCTTTTTGGGGTTGTCTTGCTGTTGTCTCTTCAGTGCACCTGTTGTCCCTTTCATTTGCCACATACCATGTGACGTTGATTCACAACGGCATCTCTTATGCTTTTTAACTGGACAGATTAATATCCCTGAGGTTAAATTTGCAAAGTTATACTTTGATGATTACGTATTCCCTTAATTCTTTTGAGCCCTGTATTTCTTGCCTCTGATGTAGTGTAATTTATTTGGTACACCCAATTTATTTAAATTGTTGCAAAGTCTCCTTTGTTATAAAACAAATGTACATAATACATGTTGTTATGTAGCAGATCCTCTTATCAGTCAATCAAACATATTCTATGAAGCCCTTCACATCAGCAGTTATCACATAATACCCAGCCTGAAACCCCAAAGAGCAAGCAACAAGAGTTAATGTGGAGCTGCTAGCAGTGCGTTCATGTTAAGACGGCCGGGTGGGACCACCACACACCCCCAGTAACTGGAAGAGCACTTTTAAAGCATTAGTGTAGCCTAGATGCCATCATTTGTGCTGTTATTGTCTGTCCATTACGCAGTATTTAGCTGATTCTATGGTACACATTGTCACTGTCCAGCCAAGAGGTATCTGTAGAATTGCTCATAATGTCCCAATATGAGTTTTTTCTTCATTATCTCCCTCTGCAGTGTCCCCCCACAGGGCAGAGGAGGAGAGGGGCACATGCTGAAGAAAATAATTGCTCTCCTGCAAGGGCATCCCCCTCCTCCACACACCCCTCCCCTCTGTTTCTTTTGGCTCTCTCCTACACTCTCGCTTTGTCCCGGGGACTATACCAATGAGAGAGGAGGGGGAGGGGCGGGGGAGGGACAGAGAAGGCATGTGGTCGGGAGATGGAAAGAGTGTCTGAATGCAAGATAAAGAAAGGAAATGATAGCTTTTTCATCAGCTGCTGCTTCTCCTGCCGGGACGTATTCTGTGTAAAATCTTTCCTGTTGTACAAGTGCTAGCCTAGAAATGGAGCAGGAGAAATAGAGGAGAAAGTGGAAGAGGAGGGAATCTACCAAGCATCACAGGGATGAGGGATGGCGAGAGAGAGAACAAAACCGAAGACATAAAAACCACACGGGTTCCTGCGTGGAATCTTCTAAACCCAACAAACCACTGGTGCTAGTGCCCCTGCTGCCTCCCTCTCTCTGCCAGGGTGGGGTTACGCTCCACACACACACACACACACACACACACGGGACAGACTGAGAGGAAGAGAGCGTGCAAGGAGACAGGGCTGACATCTGTATCCTGCAGGGTAGATTTGTATTGGAAGCGAGGGGAACAGAAGCACGCGGGACGGGGGAGCCTGACACTTTACACTCACACAAACACACACAGGGAAAGATGGATGCTACAGGCTAGCGGTGGGAGGACTGGCCTCGGTGTGTGTGTTCAGTAAGGGGGAAAACACTGCGTTCAGCTGCCGGCAGGCAGCGTGAGGGTGAACCGAACAAAAGGCTGGACGGCCAAGGCAGTGGAAACGTAAATCAGCTGCTGTGAGTACTGCCTGAAAACAACTCTCTCCTTCTCTTCCATTTCTCCTGTTTTTGCCAGACTCCTTAAGCGTTTAAGGCTTAAACGGAGCAGGTGTATTAGCATTAAGCAAACGCTTCATTGACTAGAAAGCTAGAACCTGCTAGCCGCTCACTCACACTTGATTCTCTCTCTATGGAACGAGGCCACTGCCAATGGAATGTTCTGACACTTTGGTGGATGCGTCATCATGGAAAAGGCAGTATTTCATAGTACGGAATAGCAGAGGCACATGCGCTGGCTGGGACTAGGAATTAGTAACTTTTGTAATGGGGTGGCACAAATGTGTGTTGCGTGTGACTCAGCAGCAGGGATCCCAACTGAACAATAGGCTGGTGGCTCGGTCGCTCACGGTTCACTGAGCTGTTATTGAGCGCCACCGGCACTAGGATTATTGTGTGTGAGCATTTGCATTTGTACATGTGGCGTACCCTGTCCGTTTGTGCGTTTGACAGTGTCGTTGTGTGTGTACCATGTGCATCAAAGCACTCAATACTTTTTTCTCGACTCAAATGTCAGCCTCTTCTGAATTGTATTCAGGCTTTGTTGTCAATGCACCTGTACTGTGCTGAGAGAAGCCCTGCTGTAGGAATGTGGGACTAGCGGTTTGCTAAGCCCAGCCATGCTCTCTAGGTAGTTGTTCAGTGTGTGACAGAATTATTGAACCCTGCCTGCAGAGAACTAGGTCATTTGCTTTTTATATTTGCCTGTGTTGTTTGGAAGAGCCCACAGAAATGGGACACTGATTAGTTGGCTCTGATTCCCTGCAGCTCTGTCAAATAAAGTCAACTTTGTAAGGACCCAAAAACACTTCCATGTGTGTGTCTCTCATTCATCTCAAAACTGTTTGTTTAGCACACGTTCTAAGCTCTTAAAGACAAGACTCTTTTCTCCTCTGTAGCTCTTTGTTGGACTTAAAGCTTTTTTAAAGTTCTGTCTGTAGAACTGTGTGAGCAAATGTAGCTGCTTTAGTTTGGAGATTTCATACCCTGGGGTTGTGAAGAAGAGTTGCACCAGTGACTAACAAAGCAGTGACTTATAAGTGAAAACACAGAACAGAAGAGGGAGGGAGGAAACTAAAGAGAGGAGTCGCTGCAAACAGCAGTGCCAAGCCATCTAGAGTTACAGTGGCACTTAAAACCAAGCCTGATATTTTGCATCCCACACATAGCCTTGCCTATTTTTTGTAAAGACCATAAACCTGCTGGCTCCAAAATTGTATGTTTAAATAGACTGCTCAAAAGAATTAAGGGAACATGTTATCATCACAGTATAACACCAAGTCAATTAAACTTCAAGAATATCAATCTGTCCAGTTAGGAAGTACAAGCGATTGTGAATCAATGTCACCTGTTTTGGTGCAAATGAATGTGACAACAGGTGCGCTGGAGAGGCAACAGCAAGACAATATTTATATTATTTTGTTTATTGAGATCCGATGTGTAATTGTAGTGTTACCTTAGTTTGTTTAGAGCAGTGTGGTAGGTGATAAGGCCTTCATGGCCTATGACAGACAACTCACAGGAGGCTATTTTCCAATTCCAAAACATCCACCAAGACTATACCAAGGACACCAATAAAACTCTCCAAATGTTGGCCCTAGATGCTTGGTTAGGTGGTTTTCGAGCATTTTTCAAGGACAATTCACTATCCACACAATAGTCCACAATAGTCCAATACTCCTCACTCTGTTCATAAGCGGTGCCACTTAAGTGTGTTGACCCTGGGGCTATTGGCTGTATATAAGCAGCTCCACTGCCCTTCCCAACTGTTCATTATTGGAATTATGTGTGTGTTTGTTTTGCAGTTTAATGTTGGGGGTTTTCTTGCACCAGTTCCACCTAGATATGCGTGTTACTGTAACAACCCTTATGCAAACTTAGTTAGAGCTGAGCTGGCTATTGTTTTCAGAGTGACTGCAGAAGGTCCACAACTCCATAACAATGGGGGGATCTCAAGGGTCTTGGTTTGTTGTGATCACGGCTACACAAAGACCCCATCAAACCCTCCCTGTTAGTGTGTTTGTGTCTGTCTGTTTTTGACTGTACGTGCACGTTTGTTGCACGTGTTTGTGTTCTTGCTTTCTGAGGTCAGTGCTTTGATGCGTTTTCCATGTCAGCCTCCCAGCTCACTAATGAAAGTCTCGCGGATGGGGGGGGTGAGGTGCCTGTGTGCTTGTGGTTAAACGGTTGTCTGTTCCATTGAGAAACTGTGGTCCCACAAGTAAGTATAGTAAAACAAGTGTGTGTGTGTGTGTGGGGTTGAACAGTCTGGGGCCTGGCAGATATGGAGTCGATTTTATTCTGGAACAATGGACAGTGGGGGCCATTCAGTCTGAGTTGTGTGTCTGTGTGTACCCATGATGTTGTGCTGGTGTGTCTGCGGCCTGTGCATGAACTGACCAAACAAACCATATCATTCCCTACAGTCTTGCAGTCGGTGGGGTTTGGTAAAACATGGTCTCTGCAATAGCAGCGTTGTGTTAAAGTGAACACCCTTTGTGTGCCACGTCTCTATACGAGTGCTTGTTCCCCCTAGAGCAGGGACAGTGAAGTCGTCCCCTCCAAAGTCCTTGCTAATTCCCTCTTCCACCTCATAAGGCGTTGCACCCTCCCTGCCACATCTAAACCAGTTCTGACACAAAGCATTGGAACTGGCTTTTTTAATGACTGTCATTCAGAGTAACAAACAGTAGTGTGCGTACACTTCATTTAGTTTTGTGAATCAAACCCACACCCCTGGCGTTGCAAGCCCCTTGCACTTAGTAAACTAAAGGTAAACCACTCAAGACGTTTGAGGACACAGGGCTTCGAGATGCCGACTTCACAATTTGGACCATAATGGAATTAAATAGGAATGGATTGGAAGTTATTAGACTAGATAAAAGTAATTAATTACGATCATGTTATACAACTCTGTGGTTGTTTTCAATGTTGTGTGTTTTCGACTTTTCATTCATTCTCATTTGCATTTGAATGTAAACGGAGTGTTGTCCTGCTTTCAAAATGACAGGCCTGTAGCATTACACTGTCACCAGCAACTTGACTCTAAAATTGGCATGTGTATTAATGTGTTTGTCCGGTCCAGATCCCACAGCCTGTATGCATTTGGAGATGATTCATTAGGAACTGAACAGAAGCCATTTGACTGAAATAGGAATGGGGTTTCTGATGGAAGATGTTTTGTTCTGGTTTGCTCTATTGCATATGAGCCTCATATGAATTTCTCTGTGGCCTGATGAGTTACATGTAGAGATGCTCACCTGCTGTGTGGCCCTGCTGAGTGGCCTCATGGTCCTCATTTAGATGTTCTGAGGACATGTACAGCCAGGCGGTGGGGCTCTGATGGGGACCAATCAGTCTCCTTCACCCACCTTATGAGTATCTCTGGTTTCTTCTGGCTTTGTTCTACCTGTTCTTTTGTCTGTATTGTGTCTCTGTGGTCTAGTTCTTTCTATGGGTTTCTGTTGTCCTCCGTCAGTGATTAGCTTTGTTTATTCTGTGATTGAGGGATTTGCAAGTCAGATGCAGGGATGCTGATCCCACCTGTCTATGAAATGTATGAATTATGATTTAAAAGACTGATCCGGGATCAGCCATCATCACGCATCTCATTTGCTTTGGGAATAGGGGCCCTGGGCCAGGATTTAATTGTCAATGGTTATGAGCTTTCTTTTGTTTTGGTTCCAATTAAAGACAGAAGCTCTCGTTTGAAGCAAATGAAGTCAAAGGTTATTTTAAACTGAACACATACACATACACATCTGTGTGCTATTTTACCCAAAACCCAAACAGGAAGAGCTTTATGCATCTCATATCTTCTTCTCTTCATCCATCTCCCTTCGGTTCTCTGTCTCCTCCTCTTCCGCTCTGTATTCCAGCTGGCCCTCGCGGATGAACAGAGTGAAGTGACAAGGAATGGCTTTGAGTCTAAGGAGCTGGTGTATTTGGTCCAGATCTTCTGCCAGGTATGATTTACATGCACACGCATCAGACGAATGTTTATCACCACACCCCTTTGTGTTAACTAGTAGGGGAACTTCTCTCATCCATTCATGAAGATCTTCATGATTATGATTCAAGACTCTTCATTGTTAAGGCTGAGAAAAAACTTAACAGAAAGAGTGTTGAGGGTTTATATTGTAAAGAATAGGAAAGCAACAGTAAAATGATGAGACGTTTCTAAACAACAAAACACTCCACTTGGAAAGACATCTGGCATCATATCTTAGTTGACCCCAGATCTTCTACTGATCTTGGCAGTTACGTTTCTCTCTCATCAGAGATGAGTCAAGTCAATAAATCCATTGTCCAAATAATACATTTTTTATCAAAATTATTTTTGTCTAATCATTTGGTCTGAAGTTTCCCCCAAATAAAATATTCATCTCTTGTGACTTTTGAGAAAGGTTCATTAAGGACATGCCCCTCTTCCACATCACCGAAGAGAGGCAGCGCACATACTATGGTTCAACCCCTTCCACTGACTTCATTCAGGTTTCACATATTTTTCCTTTACATCATATTCCGTTGGCAAAGCCTTGGCCACGGAAAATGTGTGGCTTTGTCCTTGGAAATTTCATCTCTCCCTGGCTTGGCGCTGAAAAGGAACTGAAACGCTGTTGTTTGGTTCCTGTAACGTAAAGCTTAAAAGTTAGTGAAGCAGGGTAAAGGTTAGTAGTTCGTAGTACACAGAGTGTGGGAGAGAAGCAGAGAGAAAAGCCTGCACACAAGAAATATCACTTGTTCCTCCAAAGAATTAACAGACAAAAGACCCGGAAGTTCCGGCACCTGAAAGTGAGCCAAGCAGGTATTATATAGAGTACTAGACACACATCCATACCATCACGGTTCCCATCTGGTTAATCCACTTTGGCTGTGCTAGAATCAGAATCATGGCAATTCATATGTCTCAGTCAGTCCAGCCCCAGTTTAGAAGGATCTTTCTAGGCCAAATCAAAGCAACCAAGATTTTCCCCCCTTTGCTCCAAATCTGGAATTTTTAGGTTTGGAAATGTTCTCATGAATTTTGAAATGGTTAAAAATCTCTATGGAAAAAAAGGAAGTGTGCAGCAGTTTTGAATGGGGTAGTAAGGTGAGGGCAACGTTTACTCAGCTTGTTTTTGTACCTCAGGGTTTTTCCGTCAGTATACGACTTGTGAAGCATATTCCACCATTGAGTTAGTTTGATATAGGTACAGGTAAATTGGTGTGGAAAATGATTCCTTGTTGGGAGGACATACCTTTTACTTCTCCTCAGAACACCAAAAGAAAGAGGTTTATGGTACATGAGTTTATGGATATGTATTTGTCAGCTCTTAAAGGGTGACTGATTGAAGCTGGGCTTCCAGAGGAAAACAAGCTACACAGCACTGTAATCTCTGGCAGAAGTATAAACTCCCAATACATTCTTTTACATAAATACTTTTGTATTTTCCCTCAGTTCTTTCTCCTCTACATTTCTTTTCCTATTCCACATCTGAATTATGTCCCTTCTAATGGCACCTGGTACATTAGTCCTGAGCCCATCTCAAATGTTTCCCATTCCCAATATCTTGCATGTTGTTGACCTTACCCCATAGGGAGAAAAATTGTGCTCTATGTATGGAATTGGTTGTCATTGGGGACGCATCATAAGGCTCACATACGTGGTATTTGCCTGCTACTTATTGAGATTAGTACAAACTGGGCTGCTTATGTACTTATTTGTCACAAAGAGTTAATGTCAGTTTAGAATGACTGGATAGATTTGCTTGAGCTATCGAGTTATGTACTCCCAAACAGCCTAAATGAATTGGTCACTTTGTCAAGGGATCTTGATATTGGCTATTCAGGCCATCACAGTTGAAGCCAGCTTCAATGTGGGAGGATGTCGCTGTCCCGTTCTGTGTGGCGTGATGCCTGTCACAATACAAATAAAACATTCCAAAATAAGCACATAAATAAACATTCACAATCTAAATAATCCGAAACCTATGTCTAAATATTCTTTATTCAATTTGTGTACATTAAAAGTTTTATTAAAACAATAACAATTTAGGCATTGAGGGGTATTTACTGGGTTTTTAAGATTTTAGGATGCTGTAAAAGATACCACCCTCATCAAAAATAAATGCACAAAGCATTCTTAAAATACTGAAGGAAAGATATTATTTTGTTCCACTCATGTTCTACAAAATGTTCATTTGTTGTAACTTATGTTGCATACTTTTACTGGATGTAATGGTTTATTTTGCTAGAGTATATTAGGCAGGTAAAATAGACCCATTTGAACCCAGATTACACTCACCCTACCATCTGATCTTGATGGTTCACAGAGAACAGTACCCTGTATCTTCTGCTGGCATATTTGTAGTCGTTCATCTATTCGCACTTCAATTGCACTAACCCAAAATCTAGGCTTTTGTGATCTTCAACTCTCCAGAATCTCTCTCTTATTCCAGCCATTTGGATTAATTTACTTCTCTAAACCCTTCCATCAGTTTTGTGGCCCTGTCACACCTGGCAGACTTATGCTGTGCTTGGGACACCACAACAGCTGGTCCCTGTGACTGTACATGTAGGGCTTATTTACATAACCATACATTTTCAGAGACATCTTGTCTGGAGCCACTAGATTATTGTGTTGTATAAACTTGCTGATATCAATAGCTTGATCGATGTGTATTTTCTCCGCAGGGCCGAAGTTGGATTGTGAAGCGCAGCTATGAGGATTTCCGTGTCCTCGACAAGCACCTGCACCTTTGCATCTACGACCGTGGCTTTTCTCAGCTACTAGAGCTACCCCGGGTCAACAGTCTGAGGGATTGTGCTGAGGTAAGACTCCTGGCACCTACAAAATATATATATTTTTTAATTTTTTAAATGACTTGAAATGAAAATTGTCATACCTCCTTACATAGGTTAAAATCAATGTTTCCCATGTACACTTAAATTAATCAACCAAGCTTGTGATACTACATAGGTTTAGTAGATGCTAAGCCCAAAAGAAAAATGTGGATTTCCAGGACCAGGTTTCAGTAACTTGGTTATACCATGCACACATTTTCTTGTGGTTAAAGTACTGCATTGTAAGCTGTCTTTCTGAAAATGGAATAATAAGTCAGAAAGACATCCTGCACTTTCGTCAGTGTATTGTGGGAGTAGGTTTGTTTAATGGTGGAATAATACACTTGTGGAATCGCCAGCTCTTTTCATTTTTTGAAAGCTTGGTCACACAGAATAATTTTTTGGAATTAATTAAATCAACACAGATCTGCCAGTACCTCAAAAGTTGGGAGCAATTTGTGTTACTGTAACTGCATTTCAAGGCTGTGTGAATAGTTTTGGTATAAACAATGGGTGTGCCTTTGAATTTGTGTCAACATTGTGTATGGAAACATAGTCTTTGACATCGTTCATACACCCTCTATTTTGATGAATGATTATGCAGATAGAGGAATTGAGAAGGCAGAAAGGAAGACAAAATTAGAAATGACATTTACAGTTCTGTTTTATGTCAGTCTGTTCATATAAACAGCCACTAAATCGGTGTTCTGGTTCCTGCTGTTTAACCATATCGCAGACCCACAGGGGTCAAGAACGTTTCAGAGTGGAAGAGTTGTACAATTTACATCATTTCTAAATCCATTTGTTTTACGAACTCCTGTCTAGGTCTTTGTAACAGGTTGAGTTACAAGGTAAATGATTAAAATGGCGTCTTATGGCCTGACTAAGAGAGAGGCAGCTTTATTGCGTATGTGTTTACGCGTTAAGAAACCCTGCCAGCTGACCTGGGACGAGGAAAGGAATCATCACTTTCTGTCTTACACACACACACACACTGTACAGTTGTCTTTATATTTCAACTGGTCTAAGAAAGTATATTGTTATAGCTATGAAAATATGCTTTAAAGCTCAAGTATTACTGGACACCTGTTGTTATCCTTCAGAATGGAAACTTGCTTTACCCGCCTTTAAAAACGTACTGAAGAAGGCGGGCTGACGGGGCTCCACTTTTTGGCAGTTTTTTTAAAATGGCTCCCTATTCCCTTCATAGTGCACTGATTTGGGCGTGTTTGGGCTGTGGTAAAATAAGTTCCATGCATATTCGTAGGGCAAAGGGTGCCTCTCAAGCTGTCTCGAGAGTAATCGGAAACACTGGGCAGCCCTGGTGATGGTGGTAGGTCAGATTACTACACCCAGTCTCACAATAGTGGGATGTTCACAAAGGAATGGTAGAACAGGTTGTTTTTAACCAAGCAAGACAAGGAAAAGGGAGGGGGTGTGAATGGTTGAAAAATGTAATTACAACGTCACTAACAGGATAGTCAAGAGGCGGTTTGTACATCTGTTTTATTGCTTGCTTATTCAAACTCAAGGCTTTCTTGTTTAAAATGAATTTATGCTTATTTATAAAAGGTCTTCCGTAACTTGTTAAGGCCTTTATGTTGTGCATGGCAATACACGTATGTTACCGTATTCTTTATAGTCATTGTCTTTCTAGGGAGTCTTGTCCCTCTTCTGGTGTGTTTGCTTGACCACGTTGATTGTCGAGAAAGGAGGTTTAACATGCCTGGGAGGGACTTTGCAGTCTTCCTAATGGTATCCTATTGCCTACATAGGGTACCTACCCTGTCTGGAAAACAGGGGGGAAGGCATCGCTCTTGGATTAGTGCGCTGAATAGGACAAGTCTTGTGGGAAGCCAGGGTATTCATCACCAACAGTTACCAACAACTAGATCACAACAAGAAAAGCATCCATGTCATCAAAGAAAAGCTATCCTTCCCTTACCCTCCCTGGCTTATTATAGCCTGTCATCTCAAACCAGACTGTTCCCCCATGCAAGCCCTGAATGCAGATACTTACTTAGCCTCTATGTCAAGTGCCTAGTATTGTGTCAGTGTTGCTACAGTGCAACATATCAAAAAAGGTTGTTTTCTTGACCCCCCCCGATTCCTTTCATGCAGTAAGGGGCTTGCAAACACTGAAGCAAACACTTTGTCAGCTTCAATGTACTCCACTTTCTCTCCCTGCTACATTTGACAGATGAGGGTTAAGTGGAAGCTCATTTGATTTAACCAAAGACCCTAGTCATTTAAAGTTCAGACAGAAAATGCCAATTATGACTTTAATCATTTGTTTGAAACATGCACACCAATTATTGTTTACTAGTCTTGGCGTTAGGTTATATTCCTCTGGGGTAACTGACTGCCTACACATTATTGTGTATACGATATTACTACTATCGATAAGAACATAATATAATTTATAGCAGTCTCCATAGCCAATCAGCAAGGTATGGAGTAATGACAATGACAATTGCAAATAGTATGCTGTCTGTCTTCACAAAAATGTGTCCATGAATGGGCTGATCAAAAGATGTCACTGGATGTGAGCGTGGTACTGTAATAGGATTCCACCGTTACAACTATGTCTTCCCTCCAAGATGTCACTGGATGTGAGCGTGGTACTGTAATAGGATTCCACCGTTACAACTATGTCTTCCCTCCAAGATGTCACTGGATGTGAGCGTGGTACTGTAATAGGATTCCACCGTTACAACTATGTCTTCCCT
>JACXGK010000622.1:0-30420 GCA_016801125.1 Novumbra hubbsi
TTTCAAGCCTTCTTTGTTTTCCCAGTCACTTTTAGAAGTATTTCGGATTTATCTACATGACCGTTTCGCCTAACTTGTATAACGAGTGAAGCAGTATAAACGGCCATTTCACTCCACCACCTCACGGATTCATCAGAGATCCTTTGTCGTGCTATTGGGTCCCTAATCTCACTCAGTTCCCCTGCGGGACCTTACAGTATCTGCGATGATTTATTCTGTTATCTTGAAATCTGGCATTTGGTTTTATTGACCTTAGTCCAAATAATTTGCCATGCTCATGCTAACAAAATAATTACATTGCACACACACACAATGTCTGATAAGATATTCCGTAGAACATATCTACATATCTACATATCTACAAAGTAAAACTGTAGTTGTTGAACAAAACCGACCCCTTGCATTCGTGACTTCAAGTAATAGTTCCCCCCACCTACCTCTGTCCAACTCGCCACAGACAGGATTTCAGACAATTCCTTGGACTTGATGGCTTGGTTTGTGCTCTGACATGCACTGTCAATTGCGAGACCTTAAAGACAGGTATGTGTCTTTCCAATCATATCCAATAAACTGAATTTATCACAGGTGGACTCCAATGAAGTTGTAGAAACATCTCGAGGATGATCAGTGGAAACAGGATGCATCTGAGCTTAATTTTGAGTGTCATGGCAAAGGTGGGGAATACTAATGTTCATGTGTTTTTTTTCTTTTTTATTTAATAGATTTGCAAACATTTCAAAAAAATTTTTTTATTGTGTGTGAAATTCTTAAGGAAAAAAAGAATGTAATCAGTTTTGGAATATGGCTGTAACGTAACAAGATGTGGGAAAATGTAAGGCCTGTGAATACTTTCCTTTCATTGTATATTAGCATATTGTAATGTACTATTCATAGGCACTATTACACTTATATTTTTTTAAAAATGTTTTCATATTTCTTTTATATTGTCCATTTATCCATGTTCTACACTCTTTAGAATTGCAGCTAGTTTACATTGTTATGTAAAAAAAAAACATGTTTTTTTTTTTTTTACTTAACGCTTACTGTCTAGATTTTGCGTGCCTTGTCATAAGAATTTCAATGCTCATGTTATTCTGTGCATTTGACAATTAAACGAGTTATGGGCCTACTCACTTAATTGGCTATCAAGTAAAAAAATGTATTTAAATCAAGTTGAATTCGAATAGGAGGCTGCGCATGCATTGACAGACAACCATCGTGTGACTTGTCTACACATAATTTGGTGTGTATTTCTAAAACAAAGTCTGAGTTCAATAGCGTAATTATCATCATATCATCTTAAACCTTTTACTTTTAAGACGGTCAATCAGTTCTGGGTTTGCATACTGTAACCCCTTCGAATTCAGAATTACTTTCAGCTACTAACAGAGAAATATGATATTAAGGACATCACTACACTAATTTAATGAGGCATTGAGGATGATGTTATTAAGCCAAAATCAAAATGTAACATTTAGTGTATACTCCTATTGAAGATGTTGATTGATAGTGTTTTCTGGTATCCAATCTGTTATGCTGGTGTTCTTGCTCTGCTACTGTCAAGAAGGTGGGAAGATAATAATGTTTACATACATACCTTGGCCACTGGCTGTCTTGTCTGTCACCTTTGATTGCTTCTTCCACATCTTGCAAGTTTTTATTGTTTGTTAGAGATATCTTCAACTGTAAAAGATGCATAAAAACTATTGTTAAAGTTTCTCAGGATTCATACATGAAAACAGTATGGCCTTACAATACCGAAGAGAACAAATCAGCAAAGGCCATGTCTCTAGATTTGGCTGTTATTTCTGTCCCAGGATTTTATGGGAGACCACTGTGAATGGTAATTTTTTCTTACCCTCAACATATATCTTTTATTTTGTTTTATCCAAATACGCATTGTTCACAGGTCAGGACCTTTCATTGACAGCGATTTAAGGTCAATGTTTTATTTTTAGTTGGGCATGTGGTGAGGACATGGCACATGTCCCATCTTGAATTTTATGTCAGCTGCTGTAAATCTTTACAGCTAGCTAAATGTCTTCTTTTTCTGCAGAGTTATTCATAAGGTATACATTCATCTTGTGTGGTGTCTGGTAATCGTCATGTATAATGCTTGTGTCCCATGTGTTAGACTTGAACACACTGTAGTAGACCCAGAAGGTAATCATTGTGCAAATAGCATTTAAAACTTTAAGTTTAATGCAGACCTTCCCAATCCTCAACCTGAAGAGCTTCTGTCTTGTTGGTTTTCCCTCTAGCCTTAATCTAGCATATCTGTTTAAAACCATTAACTGGAATCAATTAACTGGTGTTAGTTGAAGGGATAATAACAAAGAACAACACTTTTTAAAGTTTGTTTAAAACATTATTGTTTTAATGTTTAAAACATTATATTGGATATTTTTTATATCCTTATACAGAAGACTGTGCCACAGTCCTAGAAAGAATAAAGCCTTAAACATGTTTAAATATATTGATATTGGATGTAAGTGTTAACTTGCTGGAAAAAAACACTGTGTAACATTAGAGTCCAAAGAAAATACAAATGAATTCTAGAAGCAAAAATTATGTTTGTTTTAGACAGAATGATAATGTGAGATGGCTGAAATAAATGTAAAAAAGAACTGAAACTGTTCATGAAGACAGAGGGATAGACAATTGTTTCTTTTCCAGAAACATCAGAAACAAATACTTTAATGTAACAAGTGTGTCAGTAGCAAAAGACATCCACACAAACTATAAAGCCAGGTGCGGTTTTAGAGTTAAGCATTGTGAATTGTTATTTTTTTCTGGTAGAAATATTCTAAATACAAATTTAAATTTGACAAATGTATTAAAATGAGATTCTGGCATAGCCAGATTGTTTTGTTTGTTATCCAGGCACTGTCTATTTGAATTTGGAGGAATTTGGAGATTCTCCCAAACAAAACTAAAAACCTTAAATCAGCTCAATTTTACTATTTTAAAACACGTGGTAAACCACCACATGATATGACATTGTAAATTATATAAAATGTGGCCTGACAGACCCATGACTGTCACATGGGGTCAAACTATATTGCACTGTTTGACTGGTGAGTGATTTCTGACATATTATCTAATACAAAATACTATTTTAGGGTTTTGCTTTATTATGCACTGACTCTGTGGAAATTCAACACGGCCTGCAGTGCTTATGAATGATATTCTAGCTTTATAGAGTTAAGGCTTTCCGAATGAGTGCATGATACATCGTCATATTATAGGTCACATGCCATATTAACTTTATGATCATCATGTCACAATCACCATGATATGCCAAAAAATCTGAATTGACTAGTGTGAGAAAGCACATCAGAAACTGAACATACAACATTAATTTTTCGTGTACCATAATTTATTTAAAAACAAATCTTTAAATTATATTTTTGTAAGGAAAAGCAATTGATTGATTGAATGAATTTGTATGATCTTATATTATTCAAATGTTCATTAGCATTACAACAATCAAAGTCTAAGCATGCCAATTATGCAGTGCAGTTAAGTATTTGAACTAGGGTACAGAGTATACATAAAGTAGGACTAAACTATAATGAGGGTGACTCTTAGGGTTGGTAAGTGTCCTGACATGTCAATTAAACCCGGCATAATATGTAGTTGAAGTAGCATATATTACAACTCAGTGATCAGTGACATACATAAAAAAATATACTCTACAATTTGAGCATGTTTCAATATTTGTATAATCATATTTTATTTAAAATAATACTCGTTAACTTTCAACCTTAAAGTAAAAGCTTGTGGTTCTGACAATAAAGAAATGTATTTGCAACCACTGTTGTTATACTTGGTACACAAAATAGCAATAAAATTGCATTTATGTAATATTTAAATAGTAATTATTAAGAAACTTCAGTGTGTAAAAATTGGCACACTTATTTCATAATTTAGTTAGTTTTTTTAAGAAACATATACTCTGAATATATTGTAAATATGTGTACTAAAACGCTATTTTTCAGTCATGTATTGTAAGTATATTACAGTTTAAAATGAGTCGGTCCATTTTAACACAATGAAGTATACTTATTACTACTAAAACAATAGTATTTAAATAGTATTTACTGTAATAAAGTACAACAAACATGGTTCCAAAGCAATAGATTTTATATTTATTGCTTTTTACTCTGGGTAAAAAGGAGGATCACATATGAATAAACAGGATTTTAGTGGGACACATTCTTTGGCATTTCCTGGACAGAGCTCTGAAGTTCCTCATAAATCACAGCATAGGGAGTATTTGTTACAAAGAATATGGCCGGGTTGCCACTAGCACCTGAGGTTAAGCCCTGCCGCTTTGGAAGGAATGGACGATGGACTTACCTCTCAGTATGCTTTGCTATGATCCTTTGTAGTCTTGCTTCTGACTAGTCTGATAATCAAGTACAGCCTCTCAGGTCTATAAGCTAATAAATCCTTCTAGGAATGCCAGAGATTCTGTAACAAGCCCCCTCGTTCCCTGACAGCAGTGTCTGCCCAGCAAGGGATAGCCTTTTTGTTTTTGTCTGTAATGGAAACCACTGTATGGGGAGGAGAGAGTGCTGAAGTGGATTTTTAGAAATTTGTCATTTTCATAGACATGTTGAATTTTCCATTACTTATGACAATCAAATCACTATTTTTGCAGACGAGCATTTGTTCCTCTGAAATGTATGCATTTGTCTATTATATTTTTGATAACAGTGTCTAGGCCAACCTTATATGCCACCTGTATATAACTATGCACATTTGAGAACAGAGGGTTTTAAAAAGTAACTGAAGGATTTAAGAAGGTACGTCCTGTACCTGTCTATAAATATGTAACAAATTGACAGAGTGAGTTGATTTGAACTGGGAGATTTTTTTTATCACAGGCAAATATTTAATTAATTTAGTAAAATGAATGCCAATAATACATGTAGAATGCAGAAAGTAAACAGAATAGTTGTTTAATTTACACAACACCTAATAGAGTTGAACAGTGTCTTTTTACAAAGGAAATCATCACCTGCAACAGCGCAAAACAAACCCCTGCTAATACACAGATTCTGTTGCATGACATTCTAACAAAACATAAAGTCACAAGACACAGGAAAAACAGATGGCAGATGGATTATTGAAAAGTTAACATTATACAGATGGGTTAGGCACACATGGCAGAAGGTTTATTGAAAAGTTGACATCCCACTTTTTAAAGGGTGAAGCACACATGAACAGCTATTGATAATTTGTAATAGATATTAGTTTGAAGGTTTGAGCTTTTGCAACTAAAGTCAACCAACCTTGATAAATCAGTACCAAGCCAAAATAACTTGAATGTAGCCCAATCCTTTCAAAAGATGTATTTTCCAAAGATGTGCAGAAAAGATTGGAAAGAATTGTCTGAGAATTACAATACAATCTAGCATATTTAATTGATTGTTTGATTTTATTGTTTGGGCAAAAAACAACGTAATGTAGTGTCCAACTAGAAGAAAATTCATAACAATAATATCATTTAAATACATGAAAGGAATACATTTCCTTCGCCTAAATGTTTCTGTCAAATCTAAAACAACCCATCAGCAAATACTAGATAAACAGAAAACTCTTGGATAAACATAGCTACTACAATGGACTAAACTAAAAATATAAAATTTGTTGGTCCCATGTTTCATGAGCTTAAATAAAAAAATCCAAAAAAGTATGGGAGCGTCAAAACATGTTTTAGCATTCTCCATCATATCAAGTGTTACCAAATATGTCTGGTACACTATGCTGGAACTCATACAAATAGCTCCTTTCAGTACCCATACTGATAAGAAATACTGTGCACGGACCATTCAGGGGGCAGGTGCCTAATATCTTAGAGCTCGCCAATAATTAATATCTTTAATATATAACATCACTATTTCATTTAATATTCCTGTTTGTTCATGCAACTAAAGCACTTTCTCATCATTGCTAATTGACATTTTCAATCTTGTTAAATTGCCTTAAAAAGGGTGTCAACAAATTTTTATTGATAATGCTGGAAATCTGCTTGCTAGCTTGATGTTAACATTATAATATTGCCAATATTAATATTTTTTTGTCAGAATTTCATTACCTTGTTAGTGACGTGTGTATATATGGTTTCATTGGCTAATCTGCCAGTATAAGGCATTTATGTATTTTATTGCTAAATGTGAGCGCAACCTTTTGTCAAAGCACATTCAAAACTTGAATGATGCAATGAGTAAACATAATTGTATTAAAATCCATTCATACCTTGATTACATTGTCACTTAATTTCTTATTATGTTACAAAAACGAATTTCTCACTTTTGACACATGGCATCGGAGATGTTGAATGCATTGTTTGATCAGAGCAAATGGTTTTATAAAAAAAAAGAAGAGATTTTCTATAGGTAGAACCACTAGCACTTTACATATAATAAGCACAATTTTTCTGCAAGGACATATTCTATGAAGCTGTCTAGTGTAGGTCTGTGTGACCATCCAAGGATATGCCTCTTCAAACCATCACAGACGCACAGCCAAACTATCATACTGGATGATGTTGCAGGCAGCATAATGTTCAAACTCTTTCATATCTGTCACATGGGCTCAGTGTGAACATGCTTTCATCTGTGAAGAGAATGGGGCACCCTGCCAATTCTGGTGTTCTCTGGCGAATGATAGCTTCATGTCATAAAACACTCAATCAAGTTGTTAAATGATCTATGTTCTGTCTTAAACAATGAAATATGTTAGCTTAGTACAAAACACAATTTAAAGAAGTTCAAAGACATCCGAATACTACGTAGGCAACTATCACACTACGTCACATTGGTGGAATTTATCTCCCAAGCTATGCATTTTTGGATATTGGGCATGTGCCACATCCAAAAGGGGTTACCGGAAAACAGAAGCAATTTGTATAAAGGCTTGGTGGGGAGATGTTTATGTCCAAATTTTTACAACAGGTGTCTTTGTCCTAAATGCAGTAAGACAAGTTTGCATTTTAAATGCAACAACATATATTTAGCTTATTGTTGCATGTTTTTCTCTTACTTTGTCTCTTTCTCTCTGGAAAAAGACACAAGGGCACCCATGAGCTCTGTCCAGACCTAAAGGCGCTACCAAAGGACAGGTGGGAGTGGAGATCAACTTTACGACAACTCGCAGACAGACTGGGTTTGGAAAAACAAGAACAGGCATTCCTCATAAAAAAAATACTTTTTTACCAATACCCAACTTAGAGTGGAGATGGGTAGTTGCTCAGGCACGTGCATGCTTGGAAGACCAAATTACAATCAGCAGGGAGCCAAGATGCTCAATAAATGTCAATAAATAAATGTCAAACAAAGACAGTGGCAGATATCAAAGGCCCAAACATTTCAGACACATTTAATAATCAATCAAGTTTCAGCTGTTTGAAATGCTGGAACTTCACCAAAAGATTCACCAAACACATATTTTTTTATGTTTTAATCCGCTAAAGAAAAAAGGACTTGAGTGAAGTAACAGCTGGGGAACTCTTTAGCTGACTTCCGCCACGAGGAAACTCACAAAAAAAGTTTTCAAAGTATCAGTTTCACATGCATTTGAAGGTTCAACAGTGCGGTTATAACCTGAATAATAACCTATTCTTCTTCCCTAAACATAGCTGGTTTAAAATGTATTAGTTTGTCTCTGCAGACAGTGCACACATTTTAAAATGTAGATTTTTGTAGATGGTACAGCATGGGCTGCAAGGGTATTTTAAATCTAAACAGTATTGGACAAAAGCATTTAGTTAGAACACTGTTCTAAAAATATAAATATATAATATATTCTTTGCCTTGACAATTATGCTTAATCCAAGCACTATTGACTGTATTTTGTGAATATTTCAGGCAAAGTAATAAAAGTTTGAGCTTGACATAGGACGGTGAGCTGAGAGGCTTAATGATTCGGAAGGTATTTACTGCAGGGGCCACAACGGGTCAAAACCTATGAATATTCCCACGAAACAATGCTGCATCACCTCACACTCTATACGTCTTTCCATAAGTTATGAAACTTACAAAGGAAAGTGAGGATTACTATCGTAAATGCAGACTAAAAATTCCAATATAAGCAAGTCATTAAATTCTAAATCTTAACATTGATTGAAACGTACACAGGAATGCAAAAAGACAAAAATGAAGATAAATTGCATCTATTATTACTGCTCTGACACGATTTTATGTGCTTGTAAATGTCAATGTATGAGCATAGCATGGAATACCTTAAAATATAATTGGTCAACAAAGTCAACAATCATTAGAGAACTGTCATGTAGAACGTTTCAGTTTTGTGAAATTTGAAACCAGTAAAGCAAAAAATGCACAAAAGGTCAAACGCAGTAATGCCTATGCATTTTTTTCATTTATTTCCATCCGTTCTTAACTTTCAAAACATCCTCGTAAAGAACATGACTGCATGCTGGCTGTAAAAGAAATATGTGGAGCCATGTGACAGTTGGCAAAACAAAAGCAGGGTGTGCGTTATGGGTATGAAACTGTGAGGAGGATGGTGGCAGATAGGTAAACCAATAGACACAGTGTTTGTGACCTATAACATTCATGATTATACGTTTCAATGATTTTGTCTCTACTGCCTCCCTTTAATATATGTGAAAACTAAAAGGTTTGGGCAACACACTTTTGTTTTATTATACAGTATGCTAAACATAGTGTATGCTAAACACACTCAAATCAGCATGTTTCTCTTTTTCAAAACATAACAAATGCTAACAATTGTCATCCAGCATCCATTTCAGCTTTCTTTACTGTTTCGAGTTGCTCAGTGTAATATTTAATATGCAGAACAGAACGTTGTAAAGATGACTGTAGAACCACTTTATTCTGAAAAACAAAAGGATTAATTATTTGAATGATTCTTTTTAACACAATGTAAATACTATATTTAAATGTTGCAAAAAAATTATTTTATACCTTTGACTGTGAGGTTTGTGGAGCACTCTGCCCTCCCCAAGGTATTGTCTGCCACGACTTGGTACTCCCCACTGTCCTTGGCTCCAACCCTTAGTATGACCATGGAGCAGACGCCACAAGTGTTGGTAATAAGGTAGTTAGTATTGGTGTTGAGGCTGACATTGTTACGGTACCATGTGACATGGGGTGCAGGGTTTCCCATTACAGCACAACTCATGTAGCACTCGTAGCTTTCAGGACTGCTGTGTTTTTTCAGTGGAACCAAGAATGATGGAGCTCTCTCAAAGTTGCAGTCCTTGGATGAGGTGAAAGTCATTGACAACTTATCTAGATAAAAAAAACAAGCATGGGGAGGCCTTAATTAACGATTCAGCAGCATTTAATTTTTTTTAAGAGGTTAAATTAGTCTTGAAGATATGTGTAACCACCATCGACTGTTATAATTTGCAACAAGAAAGGTTTGATCAGAATACTTTTTCAGGACATCTGGAGTTTGTCTTGCTTCAAATCCCATGTCGGTTAATTACAAAATAAATAAATATGTTTAGTTTTCATCTTGAAGGTGGTACTTGATTCTCACATCTGACAATGATATCTACAATGGCACATACTGTAATAACCTTAACTAACCCTTTTTTTTGGTAACGCCCCAGATTGCTGACTCCGAAGGCTCAGATAGCCCCATGTCATTTTTGGCATAGACGCGGAAGTAGTACTCTTGTCCCGCCATGATGTTGAGGGCTGTGAACTTGTTGTTGAAGAGGCGATCAGCCACAGTTTGCCACATATGCTTAACAGAGTCACGCATGGATACAATGTAATATAGCCTGTCATCCCTCTTCTCATCTGGGGAGGGAGTCCAGGTCACAGTCACTGTTCCAGGAACATTCTGATCCACCACCACAGGACCGGCAGGTTTGGGATCATCTTTAACCAGGTGGAAAGCATATAGTTAACCATTTATTCAAAGATGGGCTTCATTTACGGATGTTCTACAGTTGAAATTGCTACCCCAGCCCACTCTAACTCTTTTTTACAGCTTACTCAATGACTATGTGGTTCTGCCGCCACATGTACACAAAAGACAAAAGGCTGACAGTTTGTAACTGTGAGAATATTATAGCAGATTGACATCTAATGTAACAGTAGGCAATTGCCAACATAAGCATGGTACAAACAGACATTCTCGATTTTTGCAGCTATTCAGGCAAGCTGTCAAACAAGCAAGGTAGAGTCAGTTATTAGCAACAAGCCAAACAAAAGAAAGATAGGCAGCTATTATTAGTAATATTTTAATATGTCAGCATAACTTTGAAGATTAAAGCATAAAAAAGCACAGTTAAATTTCTGTCCTAAAGTAAATTGTCTTGATTGTACTACTGCAGAGAAGGTTGTAGCAGCTACCACCTAATTTAAAGGTGCTACACACACATACAAATGTGATGGATGTATTTGCCGTTGGGAGATGTTACAGAATTTAGGAGCTAACATCTTCAGCAAAGTTTGTGTATTGTATGTAGATATTCAACGTGTGACACAGTTGGTCTTCAATAAGGTCACAGATCAAATATCAATAAACAACAATGGCAGATTCGCGCATGTATTATCTGGCTAATGAAACTCCCATGCAGTGGACAATTTAACTTTAAATTAATCAGATGAGTAATTGTGTTCACAAGTGATCTTCATGGTTAATGTTCGTTAACACCATTATCTGTCAATTTTCATTGGAATTTGTGCATATACCTGTCACTCTGATCTCAACACTGAAGGTCTCTTGACCAACCATGTTCTGTATTATGACCGTGTAGATTCCTGTGTCTTGACGGTCAGAGGTGGGGATCAGAAGCTGGGATGTAATATCAGAGTTGCTTATCGTTACATGTTTTGATACAGGCGTCCCATCCTTTAGCCACATTATGTTTGGCATAGGGGAAGCCTACAAAAAAAAACAAAGCGGAAAGAGACAGATGTTTTTATACTTCCTCCAGGTCACAGATGTTCATACTAACACAGAATAGCAGATTTCATTCTGTAATACTGACACTATCAATTTGAACACACTTTATACAGATGGTTGACAAATTAAATGGATGCTGAATAAATGACTGGAAGAACACTGGTAGATGCTTCCATATAGGTGTACTACATGGCTCAATTAAGCAATTAACATCCTATAATGCTCTTTGGCATGTATACAAATGCTGAGCAAGGCCCAGTTGACCTGTATTGTGGATCAATATAGCAAGAGGATAAGATCTAAGTGACTTTGAAACAGGGTTCATTTTTGGGAGACGGGTGGCCCTGAATGGATTAATGTTTACCAAAGTTATGTGAGTCATATGCTATGGCTTACCCAGTCAACAGATCTAAACCCAATTGAACACCTATGGCAGATTTTAGACGAAAGTATTAGACAATAGACAGTGCTCTCCACTATTAATACCAAATGAGGGAATATCTTTTGATGGAATGGTTCCATCCGTCCACTAGAGTTCCAGAGACACTTTGTTTTTATTACTTTTGTTTGTCACCCATCTGTATAATGAATAAATACAATAAAACATTTACAGTGGATTACTGAATAGTTTACTAGTAATCTATTAATGTTTCGTTCATGATTGTTAGTAAGCTAATTATGTACAGTATTTTGTCAATTAATAGAAACTAACAGAATGTATCTATTAATTGTTAATAAGCTTCACTTTCAGGTAACTTTGTTTTAATAATTTTCTTATTTTACTTTACCAAACATAGAAAAATGCCATCTTTATGATCCTATGAACAACTAAGAACTCCTACACAGTGGAATTCAATTATTAATTGTAAATCCATTATTGGTAGTTTGACTGTTAGACTGGATATGCCATTGGTTACATGCGTTATTTTATTTTTTTACTGACCAAAAAGTTTATGTTGATTCTAGCAGAATTCCCAGCTCTCACGACCATGAAGCTTTTCATTTTGCGATCAGTGAATTTCGGTCTCACTAGCAGAAACCAAAAGTATTAATGGTAAAGCTGTAAAGACCAGATACTGTGAATATGATATTACAATAATAAATTCATATTTTATGTTCACATTCTAATTTTCAGACATATTATAATAAATGTATACAGTCAGGTCTGAAATTGTTGGCAAACTTGAAAAAGATAAAGAAAAGAAAAATACTTTTTAAGTTCTGAATATTTTTCCTATTTTGGGGTAGTTTGCCTCTACTCTTCTCTTCTCCTTTAGTTTTTTTTAAAGTTTGGCCAAGAAGGAATTAAAGGATGTTTCCCATTACTCGCTCTGTGCCCTGTGTCCTGCCCACCCTGAACCATGACAGACTGCACTCTTTAAGTCATTACACAGCTCCTCAATGGCATTTTAGTTTTTTTCAGCCACTCTACTTTGGTGGTTTGCTTTGGAACATTGTCATGTTGAAACATTCCCATTTTCAACTTCCTGATGAGATCTCCATACATTTTTACCCATCGGCAGCTGACCTCATCAACAAAGCTAGATGACCCCACTGACCCCCTCGGCCCTGTAACTTTCCATACACCCTTGCAGGGTAGTATATGCCCGCAGACCCTAATTGATGCAGTGGTGTCAACTTTCTAATCTCTGGTTATACTAAGAAATCAAGAAGTTCATTTTCCGGCACTGTGCCTGCCTGCTGCCAGACTTGAGTCGTTACCTGGCTTGGGCTGAATTTGCAAACTACCGACCCATATGTTTCCCTTGAAGACAAAGCCGCAGTCGATCAATGATTCCGGCGCAGTAAGCAGGTCAGGACAATGGCGCATCTGCACTTCGGTCTCGCAACTACCACCCAAAAGCGTTTGGCCCCTGCGAAAAGCCGGCTTTTCTCCCACTGCATTAATGCTGTCACAACTGTTAACAGTTGCCCCGTCACTACCTGATCTCCTTGACCTACCATCTGTCCATTCTCCTGACCCTTGCCTGACTGCCTGACCATTTGAGCATGCAAAAAAGTTTCTTTTTCAAATTTTTCTTTTAGCCTTTTGTGTTGCCTAACTGATCCTAAGAAACCAATTGTGCTGATTTAATATCACTCACCAGGGGGAGGCATAGCCAGGATGTAGTTGTCTAAATCTTTAGCCTCCCCTTCTCCCCCAGAATTGGTTGCGATCACTCTCACCCAGTACATGGCCATTGACTTAAGACCCAAAATGTTGTAGGAGGTCATGGTGATGGGATTGTTGTTACAGCGCCCCCACTCTGTGTTTGTAGCTGGTCTGAGCTCCACAAAGTATCCCTTGGCTTCATCCTGAATTCCTTCTTCCTCTCTTGGTTTAGTCCAACCCAGGGACAATGTGGTGTAGGTGGAGTCAGTCACTTTCAAATCAATAACTTGACCTGGGGGCTCTGAAAGAACAGAACATATTGCAAGAGAAGAGTGTTCTGTGGGTGACAGCAGTTCATAAATAAACTGTGTAGATGTCACGTGCCATGTCATAAAAATTTTACTACTCAGAACGACATAGTTATTTTGTGCAATAGACAATAAAAATAAGTTGACTTCAGACTGCAACAGTATGCCTTTCTAGTCAAAATAATTTTATCAAATGATCACTGCTTTTCTGAACAATACTTGTTCTTAATCCCTGGAACAGATCATGATACTTACTCTTAGGATCTCTTGCGATACAAAATTCTGATGGAGTACTTGGCTCCCCTGTGCCAGATGTGTTTATAGCTGCCACACGAAACTCATACTCCATTCCCTCAATTACATCATTGACAGCGAATGCTTGACCTGTAGATGTGAGTGGATCAAAATATAATTACACAGTGTTTCAGCAATCCTACATTGTGTTTAAAGGACATCATTAAATGGGTGCCTTGAATGGTGAACATTTTGAAATGTTCCCACCTTTGATAGGTTCATTCATGTGGTTGATAGATCCCCAGAGATTGCTTCCTTTCTTGCGTTTTTCCAGGTGGTATCCGATGATATTAGTTCCTCCAGAGTTGGATGGTGGAATCCATTCAAGATTGATGCAGTTTGCAAAGGCACTGATCACTTTGGGTGAGGAAGGAGTACCGGGATATGCTAAAGGAACAAGCAATTAATTTTCAAAGCATTTGGTCAACCTCCTTTTTGGGACCACACCCCAATACATTTTCTAAATGCTATATTCTTCTGACAGATTATGTCCTACCTCTTGTACCGGCCTGAATGTCATCTGTCTCCATGACTTCGCTAATTCCCTGCTCTGTTACAGCCCTAATGTGGTAGCAATACTTCCTTCCATGGTCTACGTTGGTGTCCCTGTACTTGGCCTCTCCAGGGATCTGACCAAGCTTCATCCAGGAGTTACGGCCTAACTGTTGGCGCTCCAGGATGTAGTTAATAACTGGACAACCACCTTCATCTTTAGGAGGTCTCCATTTGAATTCAAGGGCAGCGGAAGATGCTTCAATGATCTCAACAGGTCCCAGGGGAGGACTTGGCTTGTCTGTAACAAGATATAAGGTAACATATTTAAGACGAAGTCAGGCTTGTTTAAGATGAGACCTCGATAATCCTTTACATGTAAAATGCTGATATGTAACACCCTGATATCATATTACAGCAGAAACTAAAACGATCCCACTTACCCAGCACAATCAACTTGGATATTCCCTCGAGGGTTCCATATTCATTTTTTATTTTGATCTTGATTTCTCCTGACGCTTTCCTCTTGCACTTGCTGAGGAGGAGACAACTTTCTGACAAGGACTTTTCAATATGGATGTGCTTGTCCGACTCCAATTCCTCATCTTCATTGTACCAAGTGATCTTCATTGGTTTACGACCCAAAAAAGACAGCTTGAAAGTAGCGCTTTGACCAACCTTTATTATGACAGGCTTTGAGAAGTCAGCCAGGTTATCAGGGTTTATTCTCGGTGGGTCTGGAATGTAGATATCACACATATTAAGTAGTTCAAACATTATTTTCAAATTATGGTGCAAATAATCTCAATGTTGAAAAATATTGTTGTTATTATTATTTATAACAATAATGTTCCAGAGTAAATAAAAAAATAGGTAACATTTTATTTGGATAATCAGATACTTTACAGGCTATCTACAGTCTCCATACCCACTATTAACATGATTTCAATTAACTATCTACTAACACCAACCCAAACCTTATCCAAACTTCTCTAACCTTAACGCTTTCCCGCACCCCTAGAACTTATTTTATACCCAACCCAAATTTCATCCTTTGCAAACATTTACTTTTTAAAGAGTTTGATAATAGTATGAATATACGTGGCACATATACAGATGGTAATATTGACACTAAATAAATTGTAACCAAAACTACAATTCCTTACCCTCTATAGTACACATGGCTTCCGTTTTACGCCCATCAGCCTCAAAACGGTATGTACCAGAATCTTCCTCTGAGCAGTTCTTCAGTATAATCCTGTGAAAGGCCCCATTGTGTATTATCTCGGTATGATCGGATGCTTTCATCTAGCAAGGGAAACAAAAAGTGTTGTTCTTGGTTGATGTTCAATAATTATAATCCTAAATAAATCTGTTTTTTTGTGTTTTGCAGTATATCTGTAAACAGGACGTGGTTTTACAAACATAATGGTCAAACCAAGTTGAATTTGATATTTAGAATAGCTGTTTATATGGTTATTGAAACAAATTTCTTCGAACTCACCTCTTCTCCATCTTTGTACCAGATTCCTTCACAGGTTTCACTGCTCAATTTACATTCCATTTCAGCTGTTTCATCCATAATTACTCGGATGTCAGATAATCCAGAGGTGAAGTGGACTCCAGGGTCTAGAGTATAAATCAATTGGTTGTCACATGTTTTTTACATGAAACATGAATGCAATGCCTGGACACAAATTACCAGACACCTGAAAGGTCTTACCTACGATGGTGTCTAGGAGTAGTGGGCCTGTTCTGACTTTTTTTTTCTTCTCTTGAACTGGTATCTCTTCATCTTGAAACTCAGTTAACTTTTCATGTTCTGAAGGCTTAGAGTTAGATTTAGGCGTATGTTCTTCCTTCTCTTCATTTGCTTCTTTGTGTTCATTTTCATTCTTCTCATTTTTTTCCTCATCATTTCGGTCCGGTTTCTTGTCTTCATTTGGTTTCTTAAGTTTTTCGTCTTCTTTCGGTTTCTTCAGTTTCTTGTCTTCCTTCTCCTTTGCATCATTTTCTCCCTTTGCTATATTTCCTTCCATCATCCCATTCTCTTCAATAGCCTGAGGCCCTGATTCTGACTCTTCAGCAGCTATAGCGTCCATTTCAGCTTTAAGTTGCTTCGCCAACTCCATTTTTTCATCCCTCTCTCTTGCCAGCTTAGCCTGCTGCTCACTGGCTATTTTAGCCAAGTCTACATCGCTTCCACCTGCTCGAGTAGTTTTACGGACCTTCTTTTTGCCCTTACTGGCAGGGTTATTATCAACTATATTAGGGGGTGTCAAAATAGGGCATAGGTACACATTTGTTTGAGTAAATTGATTAACAAGATCACAGACAATATTTCTTTTTCTACATTGATATAATTAATTGATGTGGTAAGTGAAACAAAAATTACTTAATAATTGAGTAGCTTTTTATGTGCTAAAAATATTTTCATCTTACCTTCCACGACAAGAAAGGCATTGCAGGACTTCATCCCAGCCGATGCCGAATAGATACCTCCATCCAATTTCTCGCAGTCTTTTATCACCAACCTATGGATGAGCATGTCATCTGACACTTCTATGTCAAATTTCTCCCCTTCCTCACACGGCAGGTTCTTCCCTACCCAGTGTATCTTTGCCACGGGGGATGAAAGGACACATTCAAATATGGCATCCTCTCGCTCCGTGGCTTTCACCTCTTGAATTTTGACAAGGAAATCCACCATGGGAACTGAAAAAAGGTTATATTTGGAAAGAAGACTTATTTTTTAACATGGAATGGCACTTCATGTTAATTTTGAGAACACAAGTGTGCACAGGGCTATAAGGTGTAGATAAGAGTTTCAGGCAGAAAGGCAGTTAACAGCATGATAGCCTTATGAAAATCTGGGATAAATACCTTCTAAAAACAAAAAAATGTGTGGTTGCGGATGTGCACGTGTTCACAAAAAATCGAATCCAAATAAGCTATTGTAGTAAAGTTTAAGCCGTAGCACATTTTCAAGTACATAGAAAAAACTCCCATCATGATGCGATTTGTTTCACAGTATAACGTCACTACAAACCTACTGTTCTAATTTATTGAGATGCATATAGAATATGGTGTTATATACTGTATGTCTTGATGACAATTGCACTTATATTTCTATCTCAAATTATGCAACAAAATTAGGATCTAATTATCTCTGGCATTTTTTGAACTGGATATGCCAGATTTTTTAATCTTGTTCAGAATGGGTATTGATTTTATAACAAACCGGACCAATTTGAAACATTTGAAGCCTTTTTTGTTTAAATATTTATGATTATGGCTCACAGTGCATGGAAATAAAAATCCAGTATTTTAAAATATAAGATTGTCGACCTGATAAGAGCTCTAATCAGCTAATTAACTCAAAACACCTGCATAGGTTTCCTAAATATGTTAATTCATGCACTCCCTACTTGGGTCAGGGCTCACTTTTGCATGAATAAATGCAAATCAATTCATTACATATTTGAAATGCGTATTTCTGGATTTGTTTGTTGTTATTCTGTCTCTTGCTGTTCAAATAGGCCTACCATTAAAATTATAGACTGATAATTTTTTTAAGGTAAGCCAGTAACACAACTGAATATTGCCTAGACTACTTTAGCTTAGTAGTTCTGGGAGCTAGCTCTATTTACCTAGTCTAATATTTGTACCTGAATGTATGACATCCTGCTAGCTGTGAATTTGTTTGTTGCTGTTAGCTAGAAAAGTTTTCAAAAGAATATCTTTGCATTAAACAAAACACCAAAATTAGATTGAAAGTATTTTCCTAATGATAGTTTGCCTAGCTGTGTCCATAGGGAGCTACAGTTGGCGAGTGTAACATGATATGAAGTTGAGTGCCGCTCACATGATGTGATGCAGCTCAGTGTAGTTGTAAGGCCTGGGATCCTGTCACAGGTTTATTTGGAATAGTCCCTGGTCTTTTGTGCAAATTGCTAAAATAATGCAGCGGACAGACCTGCACCGAAATAGCTGACGTAGAACACTGTTTTTTAAATTGCATTTTATTGTGCCCTGAAATGCACAACCCGCATCACTGACAGACACCTGTTATCCTACAGTCACACCGGATCAGTGCTTAACTTGTGGCTAAACAACCTTCTAATTTTAGGCGAACAGCATTTTTGTTCCTTTTATTGGCAAAATAGCCACCTGGGACCTCTGGGATTGGCTTCTTCAACGGAACAAACCTTATTAACCCATTCATTTTTATGAACATAGTCTAAGTCAAGCGCTGCACCGGATGTAGTAAGACGTTGGAATAAATACTTGAACGGACGACCCTGAGGAATGGATGAACGATGCAAGCGCATTCACCAAATTCATTCATTCTGGTGGCGTAGCAAGTTAAAGTGAACTTTTCCCGTAATTTTGAAGAATGTCAGCAAGAACTGGCACCCCACACTTTAGAATCAGCTTGACTGGAGATGCACAGATTAAAGGCATGTACACCAGTGACTGTGGTTATAGAGACTATTTAGCATTGCATCAGATGACTGGTAAACATTATTGTGGGGCTCAGTAGTGTAACATAAGAGGCAAATTATGATAATGATGAGGGCCTAATGATGATGGGCGTGAGATGAACCTAAAGACATGAATGTTTATGTTCAATAGACCGCAATGTAGTCTAGGTGATCTTGAATAATTGATGTTATTTTGTTTAGCTTACCATTTATTCTAAAGAACAAGTTGTAGTCTATAAGTCAGAACACCTTAGAAATGAATTAAAGACATCTCACCTTTAAATTCAGTTGAGAAAATAGGTACTCCCCCAACTATCACTTGGTATAATCCTCCATCATCTCCTACAAGATCCTTAATGCCAAACGTATATTTTCTGCCTGTTTTCTTCAAGAAATGCTTTTCTTCTGAGTCCAGACTAATAGGAATCATTTCTCCATCCTGTGCAAGATTATGTTTGCATCCTTAGTGAGTGCATAAAACATATTTGTCTTTCTTTAAATATAATTACTATTTATTCAAACATAGGGTAAAACGTATAAAAAATTATTCTTATAGTATAACATTGCTTAACGCTCTCACCTTGAACAGGAAGATTGTGAGGTTGGGGTCTTTAAGTGACATCTCAATTTCAAACTCTGCACCTCCACCTGGTTTGACTTCAATGTGTTTTAGATTGCTGAGTCGTTCTATAAACTGTAGAAGAAAAATGTGTTGACGGTCAATGGTAGTAGTAACATTCCGTCTTTGAATTCATCCATTTTGCATATGTAAGAGGAACTACAGCCGTGGCCAAAAGTTTTGAGAATGACACAAATATAAATGTTCACAAAGTCTGCTTCCTCAGTGATTATAATGGCAATTTGCATATACTCCAGAACGTCATGAAGGGTGATCAGATGAACTGCCTTTATTTGCAATGTCCCTCTTTGCCATAAAAATAAACGTATTCCTAAAAAACATTTCCACTGCATTTCAGCCCTACAACAAAAGGACCAGCTGACATCATGTCAGTGATCATGTCAGTGATCCTCTCGTTGATACAGGTGAGAGTGTTGACGAGGACAAGGCTGGAGATCACTCTGTCATGCTAATTGAGTTAGAATAACAGACTGGAAGGTTAAAAATTAGGTGTGGCTTGACATCATTGTTCTTCCTCTATGATTACCTGCAAGGAAACACGTGTAGTCATCATTGCTTTGTACAAAAAGGGCTTTGCAGGTAAGGATATTGCTGCCAGTAAGATTGCACTTAAATCTACCAATATCAAGAACTTCAAAAAGAGAGTGGTTCAATGGTTGCAAAGAACGCCTCAGCACCCCCAAGAAAGTCCAGCAAGCGCCAGTACCGTCTCCTAAAGTTGATTCAGCTGCAGGGTTTGGGGCACCAGCAGTGCAGAGTTTGTTCAGGAACGACAGCAGGCAGGTGTCACGCATAGTGAGGTGGAGACTTTTGGAAGATGGCCTGGTGTCAAGAAGGGCAGCAAAGAAGCCACTTCTCTCCAGAAAAACATCATGGACACATATGCTGCAAAAGGTACATGGATTGGACTGCTGAGGACTGGGGTAAAGTCATTTTCTCTGATGAATCCCCTTTCCAATTGCTGGGGCACCCAGAAAAAACGCTTGTCCGGAGAAGAAACAGTGAGCGCTACCATCAGTCCTGTGTCATGCCAACATTAAAGCATCCTGAGACCATTCATGTGTGGGGTTGCTTCTCAGTCAAGGGAGAGGGCTCACTCACAATTTTGCCTAAGAACACAGCCGTGAATAAAGAATGGTACCAAAACATCCTCAGAGAGCAACTTCTCCCAACCACCCAAGAACAGTTTGGTGATGAACAATGCCTCTTCAAGCATGATGGAGCACCTTGCCATGAGTCAAAAGTGGTAACTATGCGGCTCGGGAACAAAACATCGACATGTTGTGTCCATAGCCAGGGGACTCCTCAGACCTTAATTCCATTGAGAACTTGTGGTCAATACTCAAGAGGTGGGTGGACAAATGAATACCCAGACATTCTGACAAAATCCAAGCATTGATTATGCAAGAATGGGCTACCATCGGTCAGGATGTGGCCCAGAAGTTAATTGACAGCATTCCTGGGCAAACTGCAGAGGTCTTGAAGAAGAACGGTCAACACTGCAAATATTGACTCTGAACATGTACTTTATGTAATTCTTAATAATAGCCTTTGACACTTATGATATAAACACAAATGCTTGTAATTAAACTTCAGTTTAGTAACATCTGCCAAAAATATCAAAAAAAACAGCAGCAGCTAATTTTGTATAAACCAATACTTGTGTCATTCTCAAAACTAACATAACATGAAGCAATATACAATGCTTCCTATTTCTATATAATTGACTATCCATGCTTTAGCAAACCTTTGCTTGCTCTTCCTCCCTTTCAACCTTCTTTGCATTCAGTGTCTTCAGCATCCAGCGAAAGTTTGTGACTCCAAACTCAGTACAGATGTTCTCATAGTCTTTCTTATTGGCACTCATCAACACATCCCAAAACCTTGGATCAATTTCTCCATCTTTTTTGTCAGGTTTGTCGGGGTTCACCAACCTTAATCAAGAATAAGAATAACAATGTATCATGCATTCAAATCATGAATCAAGAATTAGGATCCTGAACGTTAGGATATATCTATGTTTGATTGTGTTGTTCATATCTTACACTTTTGTTAGGAGGTTTTTGAAATCTTCAGTCTTTGCAGCAGCTAAATTGAGATTTAACTTTCAGGTTATTGTGTACTGTTAGATTCTTTATTTAGGGTTTTGTGATTGAGGTGTTCAAAGTTTGATAAGAAAAAAAAAGGTCAGACCAGCACGTGCATCCTGCATAGCCTTGCTCTTCTTGTATCCCACTGAAAAGCAAGAGATATTTTGTCAGATCATTTAGTTAATTCAAACACAATATATTCTGGCTGTTTTATTGAACATGATTCTAAGGATATACGACAGTGTGGAAGACTCAGTCATGGGATGCAATTAGGTTTGACACAACAGTGGAGGAAAACGTTATTTGATCCCCTGCTGATTTTGTACATTTGCCCACTGACAAAATAATTATCAGTCTATAATTTCAATGGTTGGTCTATTTGAACAGTGAGAGACAGAATAACAAAAAAAAACTGAAAATGCATTTCAAAAAAGTTATAAATTGATTTGCATTTTACTCAGTGAAATAACTATTTGACCCCTTTGCAAAACATGACTAAGTTGAAAAACCTTGTTGGCAATCACAGGGGTCAGACATTTCTTGTTGTTGGCCACCAAGTTTGAACACATCTCAAGAGGAATTTTTTCCCACTCCTCTTTGCAAATACTCTCCAAGTCATTAAGGTTTCAAGGCTAATGTTTGCCAACTCAAACCTTCAGCTCCCTCCACAGATTGTTTTATGGGATTAACCCTCCTAGCCCTCTGGCTCATTTGGGAACCCAAAATCCGCCTGTCAGAACCGTGACCTTTTGACCTCTCAGGAGGTTATCCTTTGTTTTAGAATGATGTCCATTACATTTTGGACTCTGAAACCCCATAACTGAAAGAAGGATGAATAGATAACATTGCTTGAGAAGACTTAATGAGTTTATTAGTAACAATATGTGAAGAGAATACAAAAAACGTATGTTGACATGTAGTAGCTTTTATTGAGAAGGCCAAAGTATTCTCCAATAGGTAAGGCTTATTATGTCACATATGGACATCACCAGGGGTTCAAAACCACACAAAAAAATTATTTTTGGAACATGTAACATAATATACAAGTATTCTGCATTATTGCTTCCGAAAATTTTACAATATCAACCAAAATTGACAATTTAGGATCCCTGTATCAGTGTGATGGATCATTTAATCCAAAAATCAAAACAAATTCAAATTCAGATCAGATCAGATTAACCCCTGAAAAAAGGAATAGTTTTTTCTTTGCCATCATGAAAAACAGTGTTTTTGTGGTCGAGATTTTGAAGGTTTCTACTTTACAAAAATACACAAACGACATGTCATTCTTTGCAGCTGAATGTCCCCTACATCATGAAAAAAATCGTGGGCTTCCATAATTAATAATTCCGGAGATATAAATAGATATGTAACAGGTGCGCTTTTCGACCCAGAATTGCCTCTAAGATGGTTCAGTCCAGATATGGAAGGCTTCTTCTTTGCAGAAATACATAAACGACATGTTATTCGTTGCATAAGATGCTCCCCTACGACTTAAAAAGAACCGTAGGCTTTTATCTTTAATATTTCCGGAGATATGAATCGAAATGGAACACGTGCAATTTTCTTTTTTTTCTTTTTTTCGTGTTGTTGTAGTCGAGATTTGGAAGGCTTTCCCTTTACGAAAATAGACACGTTATTCTTTTCGGACAACTGTCCTCTACAACGGGAAAAAAAACGTAGGCTTCTATCTTTAGGCAATCCGGAGTTATGAATAGAAATGTATCGCATAGATTTTTGACGCTTTGCGTCCATAGGGCTAGGAGGCTAGGCCACTCCAGGACCTTAATGTGCTTCTTCTTGAGCCACTCCTTTGTTGCCTTGGCCTGTTAGTTTTGGGTCAGTTGTCCTGTCCTCTTAGCAGAAAAACACCCCCAAAGCATAATGTTGTATGGTGTTCTTAGGGTCATAGGCAGCATTCCTCCACCTCCAAATAAGGCAAGTCGAGTTGATGCCAAAGAGCAAAATGTTGGTCTCATCTGACACAACACTTTCACCTAGTTCCCCTCTGAATCATTCAGATGTTCATTGGCAAACTTCAGACAGACATGTGCTTTCTTGAGCATTGGTACCTTGTGGGCGCTGCAGGATTTCAGTCCTTTACGGCGTAATGTGTTATCAATTGCTTTCTTGGTGACTATGGTCCCAGCTGCCTTTAGATAATTGACAAGATGCTAGTTCTGGGCTGATTCATCACCGTTCTCATTGTCATTGAAACTCCACGAGTTGAGATCTTGCATGGAGCCCCAGACTGATGACAGTTATTTTGTGTTTCTTCCATTTGGAAATAATCGCACCAACTGTTGTAAACTTCTCGTCAAGCAGCTTGGCAATGGTCCTGTAGCCCATTCCAGCCTTGTGTAGGTCTACAATCTTGTCCCTGACATCCTTAGATAGCTCTTTGGTCGTCATGGTGGAGAGTTTGGAATCTGATTGATTCTTTTTAAGAGAGGGCTCCTAATCCCAGCTCGTTACCTGTAGAGAAGACACCTGGGAGCCAAAAATGTTGCTGATTGATAGGGGATCAAATACTTATTTCACTGAGTATAATTCTAATCAATGTATAACTTATTTGAAATGCGTTTTTCTGGATTTTTTTATTATTCCGTCCCTCACTGTTCAAATAAACCTACCATTAATTTTTAGACTGATAATTTTTTGTCAGTGGACAAACGTACAAAATCAGCAGGGGATAAAAAAAATTTCCTCCACTGTATATATGCGGAAGAAATTGTGTCCTCACTTTCAATTACATTGAGGGTAGCGGTGACAACAGCTTTTCCATACTCATTAGTGGCTATGCATTTGTAGGTATCCGCTTGGTCGGGGGAAATCTCTGGCATCTGTGTATACAAATTGAAATGGAAATCTGTTTGTCAGTATTTGTAGAGTCTGTTATTGAGATTCAAGAAAGTGCACTATAGATAAGCCCATAAAAAGAGGTTATATGTCCACAGTAATATGGCTTAATCAGACATGCTCAAAATGTTATCCCTCAAATGACCAATATGAACTCTTATAACTCAAATACAGAATTATTTAGCCCTTCTAAATACATGAGCTAATTCCGTTGTTTAAATATTCTTATATTAGTTGGCAGATGATTTCTCAACTTAACAATGTGGGAGATATAGGGAGATATGCAATGACAAAGTAACCTCTCTGTGCACGTCTGGCACATATACATTACAGTGAATTATTTTGTTTTCCCTTTGTCACAAAATAATTCATATACAACAAGAATAAGCTTATAAGGTACAGACCATTATTGGCTTGTAAGAAAAAAACATCTGTTGACCATTTTAATTATAGATAGTAGGAGTTTAGTAATTTAAAAACATCAAGTGTAACATTTCTGCGCATTTCTAACAACACCCACCTCTATGTAGTGTTCATTATTACATGTTGGATCAGATGATATAATATATTTTTCTGGGTCAGTTACTTCGCCGTTATTTCTTGTCCAATGTACTGTTGGTTTTGGGTTACCAGACACAATTGCTTTAAAAAAAGCTAATTTACCTGTTTAAAAAAGAAACATTCAGTTAATGTCACCTGTGTATAATAAAATGTATATTTTAAGCTTGAAACAAGATTTAATGACTTATCACAATGTCATAGCAGGTTCAGTCAAAAGTGTTTTTTTGACTGAAAAGTGTTTTTTATTGTCAAACGCACACAATTACAGTGTTGTTCTGAGTAATGAAATTCTTATGAAATGGCACAAGGCAAAAAATAGATGGAAAAAACTGGTAATGACAATATGAAAGAAATATGAATTATTTTAAATATAAGTGTAATAGTGCCAATGAATGGTACATTAAAATATGCTAATGTGCATTGAATGTGCATTGAACGTCATGAAAGCATTTGAGGTGATTTATGTGATCCATATGATCATAAATCAATGTTGCTGGTTGCGAAGTCTTACGGCCTGGTGGAAAAAGCTGTTTGTGTGTCTGAAAGTGTGTGCCCTGATGGTCCGGTAATGTTTTCCAGACAGCAGCAGTCTGAACAGAAAATAGCCTTGGTTGATGTATGAACCATACCTTCCTGAATGGTCAAAGCAATTGGTTTGCGGATGAAATCAGGGGTGGTCATGCCCGCAGGAAGTTCCTCCACACACTGTGTAATCATGACCCCAGGGACCGTGGATTTCTTTTTGATTTTCACTATCAGAATGTAAGACAAAAAGCATGGTCATCTTTCAGAGATGCTGTAAAACAGTAAACGTAACTAAACATAAAATAACTTGTTTGTTGACAATTATCAATGTTAACATTGATTAGTTACAATCCACTAAACTGTATATGTTTAAAAAAGCATTTGTTTAAATGAAAAGAAAGGAAAACTTAGCTTACACTGCCCAGCAGCAGTTGGCTCCTCATCTTTAGATTTACTTAATAATTTCATGTTGATATGGACAACGGCTCTGCCAGCTTTTCAGTTGGTTTGATGCTACTGTAATGGAGAACACATAACCGTAATTGGATTAATAACAACTTAAGTGTTTGTGTTCATTGTAAGAATCCATGAAGAGTAAATTATCATAAGTTTGACAACACATGATCAAATGATCAAAACATCCCCCTCACATCCTGTCCTACCATGTGACAACAAGCAGCATGTGATGCAAGATATTAATGGGTCCCACATCTTCAGTGTATGACTCCTAATGGTAACTGTCATATGATTTTGTGAATTGGTATTTTCTAATAGTGACAATACTTCCTGACTGGGGTTGTACATGTGACAGACATTGTTTTACGGCTAGGAGCAGGTTATCTGGGGTTTGTCATGGGACAGACCTTGTGTACTGATTGGCTATTAACTTTGACCCCCTCCTATGTGCTTTTGGCATAAAAAGTTATGTTTTTGGATGTTCTGCTGGGGACATTGTATGTAATGAATTACACTAGTATCTTTAAATCTCTGGTCAACAGAAATAGACCGTTTTCTATTAGACTAGCATTCCAGAAAATGTACAATGTAAAATGCATGAATTCATTTTGAAACACTATGTACAAAATAGCATAAATTCACAAAACATATTTGCTCTCTAGGGTTACCTATTGCATTCATTGGTAACACTTTACAATAAGGATAAAGTAATAAATATTAATTGACATTAATTATTGAGTTATGAATGCATCTATAAACCTTTGAATATTCGCATTATGTGTGAATGTGTAAATAAACATATTAACTAATTATTACTGTTATTAACTGTTGAAACCCATTTTCAATAACACATCAATAAACAATAACCATAGACAAGCAACTAACCCAGAAGGGGCCAAACAAACAAGGAACTAAAATAGTGGTAATAAGGACAGGTGATGTGCAGGTGTGTGTGAGGGGTGCACTGCTGCCCCCATCTCCTGCCAGCAGTTGGTACGCTGGCGAGGTGGATCGCCGGAGAGGAAGAGGGCATGCAGCGCCACGCAGTGCAGCCGTCACAATGGCAAAGACAAACGTGCAGTGTTTGCAAACAGGTGCAAGAAAGCTGCAGATGAGGATGCTGACATTTTTGCAGCTGTCAAGAACATGAAGACAGAAAGAAAGCTGTTGCCTAACAAAACAAACAAGTGACTATTATTTATTTCAGATTAAATGCAAATGCCCTATTGTTTCAAGTGTTGATGTTCTGTTGTAATAAAAATGCTGCAGAAACCTTTTAACGTCTGGTAAGCATTGCACTAATACTAAAATGATCAGTAATTAATGGTTTATAACCATCTGCAAGTGCTATTCAGCAACTAATAAACTAATAAATAGTGGTGACTTTACGATTAAGATGACACATTTCCTTAACTAATACTTAATTAAGAGTAATTCATGCTTTAAAACCATCTGACAGTTTTATTCAGCTATTAATAAACTAAAGAATAGTGATAATGAAGCAATACATCTGGAGTTCTTGAACATAATGACATAACAACAGGAAATAATACACAGGATTGACAACAGCTATTTTTGGCTATGATGGACACAAGAAAAAGTAAGGTAAGGTAACCTGGCTTCTTTGAATGGACAGTATGTAAAGCAACAAATTAGTTGGGGGAAAGTTGTGGTTTGTTAAAGGAACTATAAGTTGCTTACTTTTAACTGATTATGTTCTATAATAAACATTGTTTGTGTTATGATGAAAGACATTACATCTTGAATCTATAGTTGCAACATATCATGATAAAATTATTTAAACAAGTGTATGAATTCATTTTTTGTAATTGGATCATTTAACAGTTAACTAGACATATTCATGTATATTAACACATGGACAATAATCATGAATTACAAAAATGTATATTTTCGATTGCAATTAATTGATCGAAATTAATTGATGAATTAAACCTATTAATTGGTTAACATGTTTTTTAACACAACCACATGCAGTTCATTATTTGTAGATGCATCAATCAACTAATAGTTTACACAATGTTTTAATGTATTAGGTATTGTTGATTGATATGTGTTTCAACAGTTAATTAATACTTAGTTAATGTTTAATTACACATTTACACCTAATCAAAGGTTTATAGATGCATTAATAACTAATTAATTCATGTACATTAATTTATGTATTAATGATTATTACTGTATCCTTATTGTAAAATGTTACCCGTTCATTCATTCAAATTGCTATTTACATTTTCTAACACCTATTAGTAAAATTTCACAACCCATGATGAATTATACTAGTTCACGCAATAACCAAATCTGGTAATTCAATGTGGTTTGCTTACCAGGTATCTTAAAGAAAGCAACTATATTTTGTTTTCTGTTAGTAAATAGTATTTGAATATCACAATGTTTGCATGTCAGTACACTGGCACAGACTAATAAAGACATTTACAATAGAAACATTTCTGTAAATAATTTCTAGGTTTAGTGGGATCAACAGAACTATGTGAAAGTTGATAGTACACACGTTATTGCGTGGTTGACATATGTGGGTCATTTTGACTCCACAGTGTGTCAGTGGCTCACAGTAACAAATGGAATGCAAACCTCACTGAGGTGCCACAAAGACAGATTGCTGCACATATCTTAAATATGTGCTACATATGTGGTACAACAGGTGCCACTACAGAGGACAGCTATAAGTAACAGTAAGAAACCCCATCAGTGACACAAATAATCTTCCACTGATGGTTTCACCAGGCCAGAAACGTATTGCTTCAACAAGATTTATGCTAAATGTCTGTCCTAAGAATCTGATGTTGTCACATTTTAAGTGAATATTTCTGATAGTCTGGTCTATTAATCTCATTCACCAGCTAGGTCTCCCCCTTTTATTATTTGGTGTCATCACAATACTGTGTGTTTTATTCAATAGAATAGGTTTTTCTACTCATAGGTTTTTCTACTCCATTGGCAAGAAGAAATACAATCCCCAATAGATAGATAGGAATGTTTTTCACATAGTTCTATAGAAGGTTACAATGGAGCTTTTCTTTTCTACTTCGTAACAAAATGTACCTAACTGGTAGTCAAAGTCCATCCCTGATTAGAGGGTTATGTTAAAGGGAAAACATAAGTGAAATCGTTTTTTTTGGATGTACACTGCTCAAAAAAGGGGGGAGCATGTATTTATGACAATATAACACTGAGTCAGTTAAACTTCCGGGATATCAATCTGTTTTTTTTGCAAATTGAAGTGACAACAGGTGCACTGGAGAGGCAACAGCTAGAATATCCTCAAAAACTAAATTGTTTGTAAGTGGTGGACATGGACAATTTCTCTATCCTTATCATTCCTGACAGATTCTTCTGTAGCTTTGCGTATTCACATCCATACATGCTTCCCTGTACAGTCCCAAGAGCATGGAGGAGATAAACAGAGTTATATGAGGAGAGCTGGACAGGGTCGTAGAACGGCAACAAGCAGGAACAGAATCTGCTTCTTTGTGCGAGGAGGAGGACAATGTCAGAGCCCAACAAAATTACTTCCAGCGGGCTATTGGTATGAATATTTCTGACCAAACTGTCAGAAACAGACAAATATGAGGGCATGAAGGCTCAATGTCTTCTAGTGGGACATGTGCTCACAGCCCAGCACAATACAGCTTGAATGGCATTCACCAGAGAACACCACAATTTTCAGGTTTTTAAATTGCGCCCCGTTTTTTGCGCCAATGAGAGCATATTCACATTGAGCACATGTGACAGACGGTGAAAGTTATGCTGCTTGCAACCTCATCCGGCATGGCCAATTTTCCAGTGGGTCAGTAAAGGTCTGGGGAGGCATTTCCTTGGAGAGTTGCACAGACTTTCACGTAATTGCCAACGATTCCCTGACTACTGTTAGGTATAGAGATTAAATCCTAAGCACCATCGTCAGACTTTACGCGGGTGCCGAGTGCTTAAAGGGCTGGTGCAGAACGATGCCTGGTCTCATGTGGCCAGTGTGTGTAGGCAGTTCCTCGATTTGATGCTGTTGTCTGGCCCTCATGTTCCCCAAAACTGAAGTGGGAAGTTTCATATCGGTGCAACCTTTGTGGCCTTAAACATTACCGAGTCACATTAAGAGTTGCCTTGATGAATTTCACACATTGGAACAGCCTACCGTTTCAATTGTTTTCTTTGACTGTTGGTGTGGGTTTCCATTGACCGGTATTACATCATTTCTCTGTCAAACGTACAGTACAGTAAAGATTTTGATCTTTAATATATTTCCTTTATCGAGACCTGATGTGTGCATTCCCTTCAGTTTTTAAGCATAACACATGGGTTTTTACTGATTTAAATGATTGATTAGGTTGTAATTAAATAATAAAATTACATAGATACTATTTAATTAATTCGATATACAATTTAAATTTCTAACACATTTCCTGAATGTTTACTACATGTTTGATAAGCAGACTTATTAAAAAGTCACACCATACTGATTAATACTTACAGAAAATTAAATAGTATACAGTATCTGTCATACAGATAAAACGTTGCTTTCTGTGACGGCTGGCGAAAGGAAGGAGCGAATCAAGGCGCAGGGGTTGTTCAAAGCGTTCGGAAATTTATTCCGAACTAAGCGATACAGCCGATGGAGGCTTTGCAAGAGCAAACGTGCTCGCAA
>JACXGK010000622.1:30520-99229 GCA_016801125.1 Novumbra hubbsi
ACGCACAAGGAGACAAGACACACAAGGGTTTAAATACCCAGCTAATGAGTTACAGCTGCAGGGAATCAGGGAAGGGTGCCTACACAGGACATGGGAAACAGGACAAACACACACGATGGCGCTAGAAGGCCGGCGACGTCGAACGCCGGGGAGGCACGCGCCCGGAGGTAGATCCACCACCAGGAGGCGACGTGACACTTTCAGATGCCTCATATAAAAGTATACTATGCAATGACATTACAAAATATCCTTTGCGACTGAGGAGAATTTAAAACACTATTATGAAAATGTATAAATGAATCAATAACAAGAAGTTGTTCCAGAAATGTATTTTGCACTGGATATTCAAGTTTATTGTCCTTGAACAGTGCAAGTACAGTACAACGAATAGTAGTTTGCATGCAACCAGAAGTGCAAACAAAGAACAAAGCAAAAATGGGACCTAACCTGGACCTTAAATGTTAAATTATGTATTTTCTGACTACATCTATACGTTCAAACGTTTTGTTATCTTGAATTATTGTCCTTGACTGGATGTGTTTATATTATAAACTGTTTCTGACAGCTGACCTTTTATATATATTGTACGATTTTACTGACAGTTTCTGGGCTGTAGTATTTACTGATGACCAGAAATTGAATAAAACCCTGAACCCTACATTTTGGATTCTTTGAGGATATTTCTGTTTAATGTTTATGAAAACTAGGTTTAAATGAAGAAAAATTCTCAAAGTATTATATTTGATTTAGAGAATTAAAGGGTGCAATGGGAAAGCCTCTGAGTCATTGTAGCAGCAATTTCACCTGTGTCACCATTAAAACACGATGGTGTTAAAAGCAACCATTTTCAATTGTTTGATACTGAATTTTGTATTGCAAACATTTTCATTACAATAACAAAAAGTTTAGCCAAGCATATTATGTAATGAACATGATTATATATGTGCACATTTGATTGAAATGTATTATTATTATTACTAGTTTATATTTTGTGATTCATCAATGTTCTTGGAAAGAAAGCTTTTGAATTAAAACATTTGAAGCAACACTTCATAAAGTAGTCAGTGTAAGTCAAATGTTTAAAAATGTTTTAACTTTTACTGCACGACTTACTGCTGTGGGTTGGATCATGATATGGTTCACAGGCTGGTAACTCAAGAGGGACAGTAAATGAAAGAAATCTGGCGATCATAGAATACTTAGCATGCACTAAGTAGGCTGTGGCAAGGGAAAAGTGACCCGCCTAATTTTGCATGCAATAGGTCACATAGCTCATAAAACTATCTATCAAGGACCAAGATGTGATGCATATAATTAGATGAAAACAACAACTGGAACCGTAGACTACAGTGCCTCTCTTATGTCTAACAAGTTGCAAAACAAAATTTTAAAAAATTATAAGCAAAACATCATTGCGTTGTGAATGACTTTGGTATGTATTTGGAAAGATTTTTCACAGGTCTCCTAATAAGTGTACACCTTTTAGGTTTTTATAAACTCCTGTTGCCATACTTTGCATTTGTGTCTCATGAGTGTGGACTACTAGAGTAATGCTTTTTGAAACATCAAGGAAGGATCTGCTCTAACGAAACACCCTCTAAATCACCCTCTCCAAAGCTGCGTAGGATGCTGCGGCATGTTGGTAATCAGTAGCAACTCTGCTTAGTGTTATTTGTGTGACTGTGTATTTATAAACTTCAGAGTATCCTTAGTTGGGATAAGGTATTGGGTGATCCTTCCTCTTTATAATAATATTAATAATACCTTTTTCCAGTTTAGCAGAACGTACAACAGTAGTAACGTATGCTACATTATTGAGATGTGAAATAGATTTGAATAGACTATTTCCTTGTCTTGGCAATATTTCATTAGTTGAGACTAAATACAGGAGGTGTAATTTAAAAAGAGCAAGAATCTTCACAGTATTACCCATCATTTTCATGAATAGTCAATGTTTTATCTTTTCTTTTGCCTCATCAAATTCTGAATGAAGTTGTCAATTCTTCAAGGTTAATTTTTTTAATGACACTAGATAAAAAGGTAGCACTCTCATAAACAATATTAGATTAATTTGGGGATGTTAAGGATAAAACAATGTAATACAGAAGGCATATTTAAGCATGGTGTGTATGTGTTAAGAATTATAAATTGGTGCTTTACTTCCATATTTGTGGGTGATAAAAAAAAGCCATGCCAAGCAACTGTGCTGTGGGATTGATTGATGCATAAGATAGGTATGTGGCAGGTCTATGTCCCAGGACGCCATGGTCCGTCTTGTGGCAGTCAGCATCTTTTTACTGCCTGTGCAGTTCCGGTAAATGTAAATACTAAATAGTATCTTCTTTAAAGTTAGGAGACGCCTTATTTAGAGAAGAGTGGTCCTTTAGTACCAGCATTACATACATTATCATTTCATTTTGTTTCTCAAATCAACAAGAGCCTTACATGTAGCCGTACAATTCTTATTATGTTATACTTCATTAGCATAACATTCACTCAACATGCATGCTTGTGAAAAGATATTTTAAATACATAACAACCATTGGTTTATCAGTTTAATCAGATAATAATGTTAACATACCGTGGGAATAGTGAACTTTTAATTTGAATATGTCATATTAGTTGCACAAGTTGACTTCTACTTAATTTTGTTAAATATGATTTGTGTTTGTAAGTAGATTTTTTCATCAGTTCAATAGACATTTTTATGTTTTATCATCACAAAATTAGGTTTTATTTGAGAATTGAATGTTATGCCTTAGAATCATCATGCATATGTGCATATGCCCTTTCATATCTGAACAACCTTGCATCATAAAGACCTTGAATTCATTTTAATTATTTACAGTGAACACAATGTAGAATATATTTGCTATCATAACACATCATTAGACATCATTAGACATTAGACACATCACAACACATCTATTAGAGTCTGCAACACTGCAACACCATAGGTATTAGACTTGCCTTGCATGGAACATTAGTATTAAAATATAATGATTAATAAATGGGCATAGATGTTAACATATTGCCCCTCGTCCTGTTTTCAGGCAATGGACTTACATGTTATCTCTTTGGACAGTTGTCTTCTCTTTCCTCTCTGCTCTTTCTTCTCAGTCACTCAGATACTTGAAAATGTTGTGTCTTCAAGAGAATAATAAATCCTTTTTGAGATGTCCCGATGATGCAAGCCTATACACTGTCACTGTGATTGCTAGGGATAGGCTTACCAACATACACAGCATTTGGTCTAAGTCGTAAGACTGCAGGTCTTGAAAAGGAGCTATCACCAAGAGTTGATTGATTGTCAACTCCTCCTTGAAAACCAAAGTTGACATTGGTTCTTATGGAGTATGTTTTAAACTGAGGTAAAGATTGTGAACATCTCTATATCCTGCATTTTTAAGGTATGCTTCCATGTCAGTTAATGGGATTAGGCTGGTATTAATTGTACATTTTAGACAGACTACATGTAAAAATTACATCAAGGTATTGCTTGTTTGAGCATGTAATGTAGCTTCACTATATTTCAGTGTAACACATAAACGTGATTAATCATAGGGGAACTAAGACGGTATTCTAAAAGCATGATATTGAAACTAGAGAGAATTACTGTGTCAATGTGAAAAAGTGGGAGGTTTATCGTGTCAATTATTTTTGCCACATTCATAAGTTGCTGATATCAAACATTCCTACTAGATATTGAAAGCAACAAGCATAGTAAACCTTGAAAGGAGTTCACACTCTAAATTGACAGCTAACCTTCTCTTATTCAGTGACACAAAACCTGGGAAACTGATCTGACCTAACAGAAAACTATACCCTGAGGGGATATTCATTGCTCCCAAAGTGGTGTAGTTCACTGTACAGTATGTCAAAAAATTGTTTTCAAGTGATAGTAAAAGCAACATTTAAAATGAGTATACTAGAACAAATACATAGGTTATTATATAATATTGAAGTGGATGTGAACTATGGAGTATCTAGCAAATCCACCAAGGAATGGTGTCAGAGAATATCTGTCTGAATGAAGATCAAATATGTACATATCTGATAAGAAATATCAAAAATATGTCATGGGGGGTCCACATTGTTTCTTATGACTGCACATCTAAGGTAACAAACGCTTATGTTTGCACTTCATATCCAATACCAAGTGTTCTGTGACTTATTGCATGTTGTACAGTACATGCAGGTTTTGTATAGAAAATGTGCCATTCTAAGACCCTGCTTTCCAAAATGCTATCAAATGTTAAAATCTTATTGTTTTTTTGGAAAATTATAGGTGAAATTATATTAAGTTGCAAAAATATGCATTTACCCCAAAATGTAACATAGATATTAATGAATAACTGAAAATAAAGAAAATTAATTTAAATTATAAGATATTACAATTTATTTAATAATCATCTGGGTGCACCACTCTTATTTTCTCACTATTGAACATCTTAAAATAAATCAAAATATACACGTACAACTTTTTAATTACAACACATACACACGACTGTCCTACCGCACAGGTGGGGTGATCAGATCCCAAACACACACAATAAACAGAATGAAATGTTCCTAAGCACTAGGTCTTCTTAACCGGGTCCTTGTCCAAAGAAACATCTTGATAGTCTTCATGGGTAGGCTCGCCATCAAACGAGTCACTCCCAATATAAAAACCTGACCTGTGCATAGGATGAACACTTAAATTCGATTCATGGATTAATTACCTAACAGCAGAAAATAAGTGGGAAATATTACATTTGTTGTGAACTACAACGATGGTATCTTGAAAACATATGCATACAAATTCTTTACCACAAGAAGTGATTCATGAAATACAACTATCAAATAGCATTGACTGCAACAAAACATCTTACTTGGCCACATATTACCTAGTTCAAATAGGAACCGTAAGCACTATGCTACCGAATGTCTCATCATTTTTGTACAACTATTGTTTAGTACAAATATTGTTTAGCACAAATATTGTTTCGCTATTGGATCATTTTGACTATTGAATAAGATCGCTAGGCTTCTGTCTTTAACCAGTCCGGAGATATGAATAGAAATGTAATGAGTGCTCTTTTTAGGTTTTTAGATGAAATCTTGTGTTTTGTGGTCAAGATTTGGAAGGCTTCTACTTTACAGAAATACACAAATGACTTGGCAGCAGACTATCCCCTACAACATGGAAAAACCTTAGGCTTCTATCTGGAACCAGTCCGGAGATCTGAATAGAAATGTAATGGGTGCACTTTGACAAAAGTTTGGGTCAAACTCAAGTGGTCTGCAGAGACGAATAAACGTAGTCTCTGCACCACAACAATGCAATTGAATTGTTTTTAAAGATATTTATTAATTCTTCAGATAGTTATTCTAATACTTTGTTCAGTATAGGGAATCCAATCTAGTGAGGCTTGCTAAAATGACATGTCTTCAAAAATGCTGCTAGTAACTTCAACTGACTATCTGTAATTCAGGGGCGGGACATACATTTGTGGAATCCTGATGGGCTGAAACTAACTTTCACAGAACGTTTTCTTTATTATGTGACCTGTGTTACACATACCTTTGACAAAGTAAGTCCCATGGTTGAAGTCAGTGCCATATAATTGTCACTCTATAAACAGTCCTGTAGCTAGCTAGCATTACTTGTAAAGTTCCATCACTTTTTGAGCTAAAGTGGGCTCCATGGAAGAAGACCCAGGAGGACTCCACTTTTTAAAGAAAAACATAAAAATGCCAGACTGGAATTTGCTTAAATGCATATTGACAAGCCACAATCCTTTTGGGAGAAGGTCCTTTATAAAGATCAGTCAAAACGGGAGCTTTTTGGCAACTGACATCAGCTATATGTTTTATGTTGTATGCAAATAACAAAATTAAGCACTCAACGAAGAAGGTTTGGTTATGTTTTGGGGCTGCTTTGCTATGTCTGGCAAAGGGTGCCTTGAATCTGTGCAGGGCACAAATAATCAAGACATTCTGAAGCGAAACATACAGCCCAGTGTCAGATAGCTCTTTCTCAGTCGCAGGTCATGAGTCCTCCAACTTGGGTCCTCTATTACCCAGACACAGAGCTTAAAGCACCCAAAAAGAGGTACGAAAGGATTATTTAACAATTCTGAAGTGGCCTTCTATCTAGTCCTGATCTAAATGCTATCAAACATTTACGGAAAGAGCTGAACATTTCAGTCTGGAGAAAGCACCCATCAAACAGTTGAAGCAGTTTGCTCAGGAAGAGTACTCACAAGTTTGGTAGGGTTTGAAAAGCAAACAACAATACCTCACAAGGGGGGGCAGCAAACCCTGAACTAATAGAGAGGGAGCTAATGAGACGCAGGTGTTAACAATACTGACCAAAGAACATGCTGCTTTAGAGAAAAAAAACACAAACTTGCATGATTTAACTTATTTAATATTATAGCTTTTTATTTTGAGAAAAAAACATCCCACAACATGAATGACTTGCTTTTCAAATGCTTTACCGTTTTAATGACTATGGTGTTACATTAATCTAGGAGTGATAATTTGTTTGTTGAATATTATCACATTTAATTTGATATAGAGAATGTTTATCTTGGAAATATACACAATGTGTAATTTCAACACAGAACCAAAAAACTATCCTTAAAATATTAGGTATTTGAAGAAAAAGGGGGCATTATTGTCTTCTTTTAAATGCTGGTCTAATCTGAAAAACAAAAACAAAACAAGGAATTATTAGTATTTCACACTCTGAGGGTTTTGGTGAGTTGGTTTTCATACAATATATATTATTGTTTTTCAAACCCCTTTAAACGTTTCTTTAATCTCTTCAATGAAAACTAAATGTATACCTTTGACAGTGAGTTTGGTGGAACACTCAGCCCTGCCCAGGGTGTTCTCTGCAACAATTGTGTACTCGCCAGTGTCTTTGGCTCCAACCGTCAGTATAAGCATAGAGCAAACACCACAGGTGTTAGTGATTAAGTAGTTGGTGTTGGTGTTGAGGCTGATGTTATCACGGTACCATGTGACATGGGGTGTTGGTTCACCTCTCACAGCACAGGTCATGTAGCACTCATATCCTTGAGGAGCATTGTGCATTTTCAATGGGACAAGAAATTTGGGAGGACGCTCTAGGTTGCAGGTCTTGGGCTCTGGCATGTTCACCACAAACTTTTCTGAAAACAAACACAGCGGCAATGTTTCCCTTGTCAATGACTTAGCTACACACAATTATAACTATAGAAGGTAGAAATGTCCACTGACTGTTTGCTAATTCAAAACTGATGTATGATCAAGTGTGTATTATACAATAATGTTGTATGGTTCAAAGCATTACTAAAACCCTATTGGCTAGTTGACATATGGTGATCAAGTTCTGTTTTGAAAAGCTTGCTATAATAATGACAGAAGTGCATGTGGGGTAATTTGTGCAGGAAGCATGCCACCAGTAAGATGACAAACAAGGAAGTATATTTTTTGAATCCTTTGAGGTGTGTTATATTTCTCAGACTGCTTTTAAGTGTGCCTTCTATCAGGGGCATAGGTTTGCCCATGGTTTTGGAATGGGATGTCCAACAAGCTCATATTCAAATCTTTGTAGTTTGTTATAGTTAGGGAAAGCACTTTAAAACTTTGGTTTAGCCATGTTACGTTCACAGTTTCTTAGCTGTGATCATAACATGCACCGAACAAGCCTGCATTTGACGAGAGATTTACATTTGGAAAAAGTAATGTTATCCAACAAGGCTTTAGACGTCATCAATCACGTGGTATTATACCAATGCAAGCCTCTGCGATTTCGCAAGCCTCAATCAGAGAATTTTGTTCAATCTCCCGATCAACAATAACTAAAAACCTTTCCTGGCATTATTGAGGCTGCAGAAAACAAAATAATAACTTATGTGAAAATAAATATGATTATTTATTAGTGTGCGATCACAAAAATCCTTAACTAAGACTGGATTCAACACTGACAATGATTATTATCTAATTACCAACTTTACCTTATTTTCAAAATAGTAATTATTGTATAATTATGTGCACAGGTGCTAATACTTTTGTCTACAACAATTTATGGATCAGTACTGCACTCTACCATATCCTTGCATCTAAATAATTCTGAATCAATAGTGAATCAAAGCTTTTACAAACCTCGTTTGCCTGTGATTTCCCATTTGGGTGATTCGGAGGGTGAAGAAGAACCCATGTCATTCTTGGCATAGACTCGGAACTGATACTCTCTGCCAGGCATGATGTTACATGCTGTGAATTTGTTGTTAAAGATGCGGTCTGCCACTGTGTGCCATGATCTCTTGATTGAGTCACGTTTAGACACCATATAGTGCAGCCTGTCGTCCCTCTTCTCATCAGGAGATGGTGTCCAGGAGACAGTTACTGTACCTGGGACATTCTCATCTAACTCCACAGGACCGGGAGGCTTGGGCTCATCTATATCAGATCACAACAAATTGTGTGATGAATGATAAATGCTGGAATTTTCAACTGCTTTCTACTTATTTACAAAAACACAACCAGATGTATTATTATTATTATTATCTCACCTGTGACTCTTATCTCAATGCTAAATGTCTCTTGGCCAACAATATTCTTGACAATAATAGTGTAGATTCCTGTATCTGAGCGTTCTGCAGAAGGAATCAAAAGTTGGGATGCCCCTTCAGCATTGCTGATTGTAACCCGTTTGGACACAGGTATGCCGTCCTTAAGCCAAATTACATCAGGCCAAGGTGAGGCCTGTGAAGTAAATCAGAATATAATTACTACAAGTATTGGAACATTGAACACGTTTTGTTCTTTAAGCTCTATTAGTTACTATATCCAATATGATTTTAAAGCTAACTAGTGTTTGACCCATCAATAACAGACTCCGAAAGTTAATGCAAAGACCTAGAATAACAATTATACTGTGACACATTTCTAATGCATTCGCAAATTATGTCAGGAATCACATTCATCACAATAACGTTGGTGTTTGGAAGCCGAGGACTATGTATAAAACACTTATGCCAATATATTTTTTAATACTTTTTACGGGTTGTCAAGAATGAATACTAGAATTAACATTTACTCTTGGAAAACTATATTTATTTGGATGTCTTTGGGCCATGATGATACCGCTACAAAACCGAAAGCAATAAACACCAACATGTGGAGGCGTATGTCACTTAAAAGACATTTGCAAATAAACAAGATAAGCAACATAAGCAATATTCAAGCAGAAATGTTTCTTAACATTTAGTAAATGAGTTGTCATGTTTTGGTTGCAACAGATGCAACTTGGTCAGTTGTTCCTTAAACTGGTTATGCCTTGTCCGGTTTGATTTTCCATTATTTATATGGTATTATGCATAACATCTTGGTTTATCCACTACACACTAATACTATACAATCATATAAAAATGAAACTACATCCCTGGAAATGTGTCCCAAATGTGTCATGTTTCATGTCTTTTTTGTATGCAACACCATACAAAAAACATATCCACAACATATCAATAGCATTGGAATCGGGGCTTTGAAGCAGCTATTCCATAGCCCTCCATTCTTATTTTTGAGCCATGCTTTGGTTGTTTATTTTGGGTCATTGTCCTTTTGCAAGATCCATGTTTGGTTTAGTTCCAGCTTTTTGAAAGATGGACTGACATTTTCATCAAGAAATCTCTGGTGCAATTTGTAATTCATGGTTGACTCAATGATTACAGTTTGGCAAAGGCTCCAAGGCAGCAAAGTAGTCCAAAACCATAATGCCACTGCCTCTTCACGGTTGCCAAAAGGTTATTTTGATCAAAAACAGTGTTTCGTTTTTGACAAACTGGACCTTTGAATCATGTTTCCAGACCACAATGTTTCAGTAGTTTTGTTCTTTACCGCGGTGTTCTCTGAAAAAAGTCAGATGTGTCTTAATATACGTTTTTGGGAGCAGAAGTTTCTTCCTTAGGTCCCATGTAAGGATTGTACAGCCTCTAACTGACAGTTCAATCATGCACTTCGACTTTAATCGTGGCAAGAGAGGCATGTGCAATCCTTGATGTTACCCAGCAGTTCTTAGAGATTTCTATGAACATCTTCCAGCCAGCTGTGTCTTCTGATTTGGTGGGACCAGCTGACCAATGTAGATTGCTATTCCATTTGTAAAGGATCTGTCAGACAGCAGAATGATGTACTTTAAATTGTTTGGTGGGAGCTTTGGAAGTGGCTTGTGTACCGCCTCACAGACTCTGGGCATCAATAATCCGTTTTATGGTTCTGTATTGGTCTTTTGATCTTGATTAAGACCAACCCCAATCCGGTTTCTAATCCATATGGAAGGTTGGGTTGATTTTCTACTTGTTTTGGTGCACGTGATTCTAATCCCAGCCATTTAATGTTAAGGATAAATGGTATACCAAAACTTCCACACAGAATTTACATTTGGGTTGATTTTAAATGCATTGTTTTTTATGTTTTGTTTGATTTGTTTAATTGGGATCACCTTTATCAATGAATGTGGTTGGAATTTAGGTCAGCTATCCATGTTTACAAATGTGCACACATGGGGGTGTAGTTTTTCACATGACTGTACAAGAAAAATAAAAAATATTGCTGAAAGCACAGCGAGTCATATTAAAACCCTCATTGCTGCAAAGTTTATTTCCAACTTTATGGACCTGTATATTAGAATAGTCTTACAAAATATATAAAATTGCACTTTACCTCAAAGTTAATATTGAATCTTGCAGAATTCCCTGCTTGTACGACCATGAAACTCTTGATTTTTTGGTCAGTGAATCTTGGTCTGACTGAATGATGCAAAAACATAAGAAGGGGGAAAGAACAACGTTCAAATTTTTCAAAAATGCAGTCATAGTTGTAAATGGGTGGACATATTAAAAGATTTTAATGCGAAAAGGAATGTTTAAAATTCAAGTTCTTACCGGGAGGGGGCATAGCCAGGATGTAGTTGTCCAACTCCTTGGGCTCCCCTTCCCCCCCATCATTGAAACCAATCACTCTCACCCAGTACATGGCCAATGACTTCATCCCTTTAACTGTGTAGGAGGTCATGGACATGGGATTCGTGTTACAACGTTCCCACTCTGGGTTTTCTGCTGGTCTGATTTCCACAAAGTATCCCTTGACTTCATCCTGAACCCCTTTTATCTCTTTTGGTTTGGTCCAACAAAGGGACAAGGTAGTATAGGTGGAGTCGTACACCTTCAGATCAAGAACTTGACCAGGGGGCTCTGAAATGATACAAATCAGGTATGTATGAAAATGAAACCTATTGATGTTTTTTGAAATTACTGCATATCTAAGCACACAAACCACAACTTACTTTGTGGGTCCCTGGCAAACACAAACTCAGATGGAGCACCATATTCACCAGCTCCAGAGTTGTTTACAGCTGCCACACGGAACTCATATTCTGTTCCCTCTATCACATCTTTTACACTGAACTGTTTTTCTGTAGACAAGCAAATGTAAAAAAAGTAAGAGTGTAAGACTCTTCGCTTCATTTTTGCAATAACTGTAATGGAATTTAGACACAAATATCAACATATTACTACAGAAGTTTTAATTGCGAAACCTTGTATTATATTATCTGCAGCATTAACAGGGATCCAAAGATTGCTTCCCTTCTTGCGTTTCTCCATGTTGTATCCCAGAATACTGGTTCCTCCGGTGTTGGAAGGGGGAATCCATGTCAATGTTATGCTGTCCTTAAAAGCACTAACCACTTTTGGTGCAGAAGGAGGTCCAGGGTATGCTAACACACAGATGTACAGAAATATGGTTTCGCGATCACATACCTGTTCCATGACTTCAATACACAATTGTTTCATTTTAAGTTTTAAAATAAATTAATAAATAAATAAAATATATAATTAATAAATGAAACAATATCACTAAATTAGCATTAAAGTATCAGATTACAATTAATGCTGTTACCTTTTGTGCCAGCCTGGACATCCTCTGTCTCCATCAGCTCACTGACGCCCATCTCCGTTTCCACCCTGATTTTGTAACAGTACCTCCTGCCATGATCCACGTCAGTGTCCTTATAGTGGGCCTCTGGTCCGATCTGACCTAGCTTTTTCCAGGTGTTACGGCCTATCTGTTGACGTTCCAAGATGTAGTTTGCTATCTTACAGCCACCGTCATCCTTCGGAGGTCTCCACTTGATCTCAATGGCATTCGGAGACGCTTCAATAATCTCCAGAGGTCCCATGGGAGGAGTAGGCTTGTCTAGCAAGAAACAGATGCATATTTTATTATATTGTAATTCTATCAGCAGGGTAAGATATTTTCCTTAGGTAGTAACATATTTGTATTATAACATATAACGTAACATCAGTGATAACAGTCTTCAGTAAATCTTACATTATTGTTGTGGTTAAAAAATGCATTGTACCGTTTCTTAAATAAGTAGCTGCACATATTCTCTAAACCCATTGTTTGAAGTTGTATGTTAACTTTGTGTAGGTATGGTATATTATTCCCCTGTATATTCTTTCTTAATAGCGGCATAGGAGTATGTCCAAATGTATATGTGCCAATGAAAAGTCATCCTAAATGATTTCCTGAAGAAATTCAATGTTGATCAGATTAACTATTTTCAACCCTAACCCCAAATTAGAGAGAACGATATCTTAAATATAACATTAATAAACTTACCAGTTACAACGAGTGTTGCAAAGGCCTCAGTGGTTCCAAACTCATTTTTCAGTTTGATCTTGATTTCCCCACTGTCTTTACGTTGTAACTTGTTAAAAAGCAGGCGACTGTTACCCTCTGTATGCTCAATCTTGACGTTTGTGTCTTCTGACTGCTCATTGCCCTCAAGGTACCACTGGATCTTTATTGGATCCCGACCAAAAAATGATACTTTGAAACTGGCTTTTTGACCTTTCTTTACAACAACTGGAACCATGAACTCTTTTAAAGCCTTTGGGTCGAACCTAGGTGGATCTATATAGAAAATGAATTAAATAATGTTATAAAGTAATGTGGAGATACGATTACATGAGAGAAAAACATGTTATTTATGTATCTGCACCTTCAACAACAATCACAGCCTCTGTTTTACGCCCATCTGCTTCAAATTTGTATGTTCCTGCATATTTCTCAGAGACTTTGCTGATTTTCAGGTATTGGAAGCATCCATCTTTAGATGTGGTAAGTACATCATCGGGTTTAGTCTAAAGAGAAAGACAATACTTTAGTTGACATACCTCTCAATTCTGCAAAACTGCAATGCCAAAAAAAATAATACACTGTGTAAATGCTAAACTTAAAATTAAGACTTAACATTAATATAATAATAATAGTGTTTTTTATGGATCAGAGGACTTGTTATGATATGTAAGTTGTGACTGTCAAAATCATTCTTCCATGTACTTGTCACCCTCCTCGGCAATATAATGTTCAGAATTCTGTTTACCTCTTCTCCATCTTTATACCACATCCCATCACAATCTTCTTTGCTCAGTTTACACACTAGTTCAGCTGTTCCTCCAACAACAGCAGTGACATCAGAAAGCCCAGAAGTGAAGTGAACACCGGGGTCTAGAGGATGTACCAGAGTTATAGTTAATGACTTTGCATCAAATACAGCTCACCATTTCCTATTACCTGTTAGGTGAAACACATTTGTACTGTAAGATTTCTTGATCATACAGCTCAAGCATACATGCATAGCAAACAAAACATTAATATAATAATTGTGCACTGACTTACCTAAATTCAGATTAATTTTGTTCATTTATTAAGCATCTAATCTATAAAACACAAGTTCAGATGCAAACAGATATTTCTTAACCCTTAAAGATAGACCGAGAACAATCATGTTTCAAAAGCAGCACTGCAGATATTTGCTCTCACAGTCACATGCATTATATCACTCACTTACAGTACTATACTCACACAGAGTATCACAGTCACACACACAATCAGCATCACAGTCAAAAACGGTATCACGGTCTCACCTAATTTTACAGTCACACACAGTATCACAGGCACACAGCATCATAGTTACACACAGTATGACAGTCAAACAGTGTAACAGCCACATTGTTACAAAAGACCATTCCCACCCAGTATCACAGAAAAATAAAGTATCACTGTCAAATACAGAATCACAGTCACACACAACTTCTCAGCTGCAGAAAGTATAACAGAATCACAGTCCAGTGTGCTGTTTACCTTCAAAAGAGTCTATTTTTAAGAAGCATGATAGTTAAAATATGCTGTTTCTAAGTGTTAAAGTGATAAAATCGAAAAGTATGTTAAGCAAAACAATACACTGTTGGCTTAAAACAAGTATATTAAGAAATGCATTCAGATTTAGCCAAATGCCCTCTCTATAATATGTAGACGAAGATTGCAAATGAAAGCAATTTTTTCTCTTGAATGCCAAAATAGTGATGTTTTCTTTTTTTCATCATGTTATTTTTCAGCACTTAGTTGATCCTCTTTTCTTTGCTGTTTTATTCTTTTGTTGTTGTTGGTATCCTTCTTCTTTTCCTTTGCATTTTTGTGTGTTGCTTGTGTGATTGATAAGACGTACAGTATACTTCAGTTTACTGAGGTGTGAGAACATGCAGCCATGACTTCTTAAGCCTGCTGATGGCTGTTTTTATGATGTACGAGGTACAGTACATAGTTTTCTTACCCCACTCTTTAAAACATAGTTTTTTCTTCCTGTCATTTTCCATATCCAGAAATCTTGGAAGAGTTCATGTACTGCGTCTTCATGTCTCTTTCTAATGAACAATTCTGAAATTTCATGTCACCATCCAAATCAGCTAACTTGCTCTTCTTGAATCTCTTTAGATGAGATACTTTGAAAAAAAACATTTCAGCTAATGTACTGTGTGTTCATTTCAAAGGAAAAACTGGATATTTTGTATAGACAGGATCTTTATTTGCTGAAAGAGCATTAGGGAATATTTTAACCCATATTGCAGTGTATTATGTCTCAGAGGAATAATATGGACCGCTGGACCAAACTGCAGGACAAAGACCCCAAACACACTTCCAGAAGCATCTAGAGATGGTTCAAGACAAAATTGTGATGATAGCCAGCAATGACTCCACCTATGATCATTGACAGTGAAATTAAAAAATATGTTGTTTTTGGTCAATATTAACCCTTTTACAGATGATTGTGAGTTGCATGAAGAAAGTGCAAGGGTGCCAATAATTCAAATAACAATTCTATAGTTTAGACCTGATTTCTTGGTTATAATGAGGCGACGACGAAGTCACTGCAAAATGTTGCTTTCAGTACTAGGTACATGTTCGTCAAGACATACACAGAATAGGTTTTACTTATCGTAGGTCACACAAAACACACAATTAGCATACAGTTAGGCAGCAACTCAAGTTTCATTTTGTCATCCATAAAAAAATCAGTATTGCTAGAACCATTTGTACATTTCATAGTATATTAAAGCACTGCTCTAAAAGTATACATTATGTAAATGCTGTAAATGTGCTGTATGTTAATCAATGTAAATCTAATTCCTTTTAATAAAGTCCCCAAGGCATTTTTAAATAATACTTTTTAGCAGTTCTCTGTTTGAGATTGTGAGCTTTGTTTCTGAAATGTAAATACTTTTAAATAATTTCCATTCCACATCCACCTTCCCACAAATGTGTAGAATTTTGTAAATAGACACCTGATTGACTGACACCACATACAAGAGTCAGACTTATTTAACCAGCTAAAAAGCTTTTGGCCAAATATACTCGAATCAAACAAACTGAAACTAGGATTTTTTTTACGTTATAATTATTTGTCAATAGACACTTTTTGCCCAAATTTGCAAAATACCTTTTTAGCCTATAATAAAAACACCAGAAATTGGCAACGCGGTAGCAATTGGCTCAATCAACAAACTTAATCTACCAATCATCAAGTAATCATAATGTTCAAAAGGTAAAATATGGCTAATCACAGTGGCAAAAAAAATATCTGTCTAAATTACACTAGGAGATTTGAAATACATTGTTAAAATATTACGTATTAAACAAAGTGGATTCATCACCTTGTCATCAAAATAATTTAGACAGTTTTGAGATTAACAACAGAAAATGTCTTGCAATGCTAACTTTTCCTACCTCAAATTCAGTGGACCCCCCAACTCTTACTGTAGCTAATTAGTCTACATCATACTACTAAAATCAGGCTGGTGAAATGAGAATGATGACCTTTGAGATGGCATTGTGTTTTAAAGGCTCAGAAACACAGTTAGACCAAATCATGAGTAGTCTTTGTTCTAGGTGAAGCTATTAGCTTGCTAGCTCAAGTTTATCCTTTATCCTATCCTCAGTTAGTCATATAGTGTAAATACACCATAACAAATTTATAATAGGAAATTCATTTTTGACTGCATTGGTACTTTAACATAACCATACTTGAAATAAGTGTTTTAATACAATTACAACATTCTTCTGAACAATCACTTTACATCTTCCATAAACAACCCTCAATCCAGAGGAAAAGTAACATATTTTTTCAAATGACGCTTCACAGCATAAATAGAACAGCACCATGCAGTAGTCAATGAAGTATCAATTATCTTACCAATGACCGTCTCCTGAAGTTTTAGGCCTGGCCTTGTGCGACCTGTGCACTTGCCAGCCTTGTCAGGTTCTGCTAGATCGTCACCACCACGGTGTGCTAGGCCGCCGCTACCAGAAGCTCCAGTTCCACCTTCACTTCACACCTTACTGTTTTTGAATTGATGACTGCCTCTTTCCCACCATAAGTCCCCAATGTTTATTTTGTCCACTATAGTAGGATAAGTTATTGTAAAGCAAAGCCATGGCAGCAGTAACAAAAACAACATTAACAACAACTTCCGCATAACAAAAGCATAATTTGTAACAAAAACAATAGGGGTGTTGAAGGATATCGTTACTTACCCAAATACATTATGATATTTAAGTAAGTTCCAGAAGTGGACAAGCCTTATTTGTAATAAGTCTGGTTAACTTTCCCAGGTTGAGTGTCTCATCCACAGGACAGCAGGATATCATAATTTTAGCAACCTGCCATTTCAGGATTACACACCCAAGTATTGAAATTAATTTAACAGTAAACAAAGTAATGCTGCTGTGGTCTCAGGAAGAATGTCCAGGATATTTTGAGGACATGAAAAAATACATTTGAATGAGTAACCTATCTATTTCCTTCATCAATCTCTGTAACAGAGACCCCTTTATTAAAAACAAACATTCACAAATACACTGCTCAAATAAATTAAGGGAACACCGAGTCAATTAAACATCAATGATATCAATCTGTCCAGTTAGGAAGCATAAGAGATTGTGAATTAACGTCACCTGTTTTGGCAAATGAAAGTGAACACAGTTTAGTTTTGCAGGTCGTAGACACAGACAATTGCATTCTCCTTATCCTTCCTGTATAATTATTCGGTAGTTTTGCGGTTTGCTAGTGTCCTTGTCAATACTGGCAGTACCTGAAGCCCATTCAGGTTGCACCGGCAGTTTAGCTCCACCAGGATGGCACATATTTAGGTGCCGTTGCAAGAAGGTTTGCTGTGTCTCCCAGTACAGAAACCAGAGCATGGAGGAGATACCAGGAGACGGGCCCCTACACGAGGAGAGCTGGACAGGGCTGTAAAAGGGCATCAACCAAGCAACAGGATCGATATCTGCTCTCATCTGAAAGACGTGAGAGACACTGTGGGGAACGTTTTGCTGCATGCAACATCATCCAGGATGACCGGTTTAGTGGTGGGTCAGTGATAGTCTAGTGGAAGCATAGCCTTGTGGGTCGCACAGACCTCCACATGCTTGCCAACGGTACCTTGACCGCTGTTAGGTACTGGGATGAAATCCATGGACCCATTGCCAGATGCTTGTGTGGTGGGCCTAGGGTTCCTCCTGGTGCAGCACATGTGGCCAGTGTGTAGGCAGTTTCTGGATAACATAGGCATTGATGAAATTGGCTGGCCCTCACGTTCCCCAGAACTGAATTAAATTGAAAACTCTGGGATGTTATGTATCGATACATCCAACGCTGCCAAAGAGCACCAGAGACTGTCCAAGAGCTCACTGATGCCCTGATCCAGGTCTGGGAGAAAATCCTTGACACCATCTGTCATCTCATCAGGAGCATGCACAGACATGTGTATGCGTACAGGCAGGTGGGGGCCATACACACGACAGAGTCACACTATGAGTTGCCGGGATAAAATTCAAGCAAGTTGGAACAGTCAGTGATTTCAATAGTTGTCTTCGATTTTTGGTTTGAATCCAGCCCCCAATCAGCTGGTTTTATTGGTTTACATTGACCGTTTTATGTTGGTTTATTCTCAACGAAATGAACCCTACATATTTTGATTTTTAATAGATTTCCTTCATCAAGACCCGATGTGTGATTCAAGTGTTCCCTTAATTGTCTTGAGGAGTGTAAATACACACATAGATGATGTTTGTTGGTGAGTGTATGAATATGATACAAATATGACATATATTTAGTGTACTAATTATTATTCTGAAATCATTGTGGTTTATGATGATAAAAACTACAGTATGCCAAAATGTGCAAGCTGAGCAAATGAAGACTGTGCATCACTTTATCAGTGTTTACAATTTTAGTTTGTTACAGTTACTGGATGTTATGGATTGGATTGAGTGGTTTTATGAACAACATATAAACAAAGACAATCACCACGAATGTGGTAACAAAAACAACAATTATGAGACGACAAAAACACATTAAGGAGACAGTATTGAATGTTGAAACGAGAAGAGTTGAAAGCTTAAATGCTGAGTTGATAAAAAACTCTATAACAGACACACAAAAACAAGTATTGGAGTTTATTGGTATCTAGGTTGACTTGCCAGAGTTTTGACTGGTACTCTTTTAAAATGTGCATAGTACATATACATACTTCTTAAAACATGCCTTAAAGGATAGTTTACCTGAATGTATCAGCCATATGTGAAATGTCACACCTAGGCCCAGTTTAATGTAATCTCTGAACAGGCAAGGATGAAATGCATATAAGTTGCATGCACTGAATGAACGTATCATTGGGATGAATAAGGAATAGTAATCTATTCCTTACATTTACAAACCGATTTTGAGACAATCTAAGAGATTTGGGTAAACAATCTTTTTGTTCAGTGAATATAGCAGAAGTTTCGGTTTCTGAGAACCAGATAAAACCCAGTTCCATTAAAAAATCTGACCAATTGAGATTCTAATGGAGATAGAACAGTGGGCACTATGTTTGTGTATTCTGCCACAATCTTTGTACTCACAGCATACAATGTAAATACACAGAATTATCTGTAAATACCAGTGCTGTCAAAAGATTTAAACAATTAATTTTGATTAACCGCATATTCTTCTGTAGTTATTTGCTTTAATTGCTGATTTTAGAATGTGTTCAAATTTGGCCTTTAATACACACTTTTCTGTTTAAAAAACAGTGTGTTATGTAGAAGACAAACTATGTTATATATTGCAAACTATGGATAGTGCTTGACTTGAAATTAAATAAATGCATATTGTCACAGTCATTTTATTTAATATACATACAATGTTAGTCCATAACTTACCACAATAACTGGCCTGTGTACATCTAAATAGAAGGTTGCTGGTCTATGATCCCATAGTTCTACCATTTCATATTGTTCTTTTGATTTTTGCATCAAGGACAATGACTGTTTTGTTAGGCTACTGTATAAAACAAATGCCAGCTCTGCAGGACCCACTGAATCACACCTAAGTTTATCCTTTGATATTATGGCTGAATTGTTGTTATAATGGGGTTTACGTCCTGTAAACATTACATTTCAAAAGTTTGTTAGCCCCAATCAAATAGTTTCTCTTGTTAAAAAAAGTCCCAAATTCAACCAAATGCATACGGTAGGCTACTTGAATAGGCAATGGGATACGATACAATGCATCCTACTCACAAATGTGCATCCTAAAATGTAAGAAAGAAAAATGCAAATATGTAATTCACTATTAACAATCACTGCTAGACCTGTGTCCGCTAATATTTCTATAAATACAGGGAAATTGTTAAGTAAGCAGTTATGTATTAGAATTGTTGAATCTATATTTGTGGATCATATTTTGAGTGTGGATCTTTTTGCATTTGTAAAAATAAATGCCCGGGGGTTAATTGGGAATTTGGAATGAGGGGGAACTCCTGACCCTAAAGGGGGTGGCGGGTCGGCAGTTTACCATAAATAAATTGTTCATATTGCTAAAAGAATCAACATTTTTTGATAAACAACCAAGGCACACTGAACTATTAAATAATGTAATCCTTTTCACTTAAGGCTTTTTAAGCAGCTGTTTAATCTAAAAGCGAATGCAAAGATATTAAACAGATAATCAGTAAAAACTATTTCAATATATTGCAGTACCGGCCTAAAATGTTTGATATGGCCCTTAAACATATTGCTCCTCTTCTGTCCCTTTCTGTAAGATACAATAAGTCGGGGTGATGAATTAGTTTGCCTGCATACGCCAGTGTGGTTTTATATTATTTGCAATTTAAAGACAGGATCATAATTTGTATTAATAAAATGTTCTGTTCAACTGTCTGAATTAAATTCACTAACTTACGTAGGCTACAGCAATGGACATAAATATCAATGCCAAGTACACCAACTACTGTTGCTATCAAAATCCATTTCTACATAATTTAATAAACAAACTGGACATTATATGGGGTAAATTGTACATGATTATCATATTTATTATACACATTTTGGTAAGATGGAAAGTAAACTTACCTGGCAAGCATGGTTAACTTAGTAGATATAAAAATTGTGAGTTTGTGTATGTGCACTCGGTCTCTCACATTCACTGACACGCGTGTTTCGCAACAAGCTATCTCCACTACTACGTGCAATAACGGGGCACACTCGAACATGAAACTTGATCTGGCACTTAGGAAAAGGTTTACAAAAGGTTAACAAACACAAGTAAAAAAGAATAAAACAAATACAAATATTGCATACATTTTTTAAACCTTTCTGTATACGCGTGTGTGAGATGATGTGTATATTTGGAACGTGGTTCTCCTGAGTGAATTTCAAGTTGTCTGCGGTACACATTTGTTGGTTGTATGCTGTGAATTTACAAACCATTGTTCTCCCGTATGCTGTGAATTCAAATATTGTGGCAGTATTCACAAACATAGTAGTGGTGTTCAATCTCCATGTAATCTCCATTGAAATCCATCTTTAAGTTTAAAACTTTATAGTTTAAATAAATATCATTATTGTTAATTTTTGCCTTATCTTAGCTTGTGTCTGAACGTCCATGGTGTCATAATCCAAAATAAGACTTCTTAACTTCTAACACAACTCAGAGTTATTTCAGATTATCTTAAATTGACATCTATAAGCTTTTTTACACTAAGATAGTTCAGTGTAGATGAATGAGACTTGTTTCTAGATTTGCAATTGTCATTTGTTTAGACTGTAACCCAGTGAAAATGTCCAATACCCTTCGTAGTTACTGAGGACTAAAGACGATGTATACTGGAGTGTAATGAGCGTTGAAATAGTCCAGGTCAGGGGTCTGGCCAATGCAGTGTGTGTGTGTGTGTATGTGTTGCACCTTACTCAGCTGAAATATCAGTGCAGCTGAAAATAAGTCTTGCAGGTAAGAAAACATGACAGGTACTTTGAGGCTAACGACCGCACAAAAGTTATTTTGAAGTGAATTACATTTTTAGATAAATGTGACTATATAAATTAACTTTGAGATGGAGCAGAAATTAGCAATTCCTTATTGTTCATTATGAAACCATAGGCTTTCAAACACAAACACTGTAATGTGAATGGTACTATCTTGAAATGAAAATCCTAGCTTAGCCCCTTCACCACAAAACAGTAATAAATAAATGTAATAAATGGTATAAAAACAATATTTTAAGTTTTGTGGTACATTTTATTTATATTGCTTGTAAGAATTAACATATCATATGCTGTTCATCTGTCTCTGGGAAACCATAAACAATATATTTCATTTAACCTACTTCTAGATGTTTTTAGGGGGAACATGCCTTAGGAATAAAAGTGTCTTACCTTTGACAATATCTGGAACAAGTGGGCCACTTCTCACAAGCTTTGTTTTTGCGGCCTCTTTGTCATCATCTTCTTCATCATCAGACTCATCAGACTCATCACTGCTTAAATTTATATCTTCTTCTCCTGCATCAGCAACTGCCTCTGCCCCAGACGTTGCCCTATCACCTGCATTACCCGAGGCTTCATCTGAAGTTTTCCCATCGGCTCGTCCTAAAACGTTTCCTGAAGCTTTCACTAAGGCTTCCTCTGAAGCTTTCCCAGACACTTCTCCTGAAGCTTTACCAGAGATTTCTCCTGAAGTTTTCCCTAACCCTTTCCCTATGGCTTCTACTGAAGCTTTTCCAGAGATGTCTGCAGAAGTTTTCCCTAATCCTTTCCCTAAGGCTTCTCCTGAAGGTTTCCCTAAGGCTTCTCCCGAGGCTTTCCCTGTGGTTTCACCTAAAGCTTTTCCGGTGGCGCTACCTAACGCTTTCCCCATGGCTTCCTTCTTTGCCTTTAGCTTAGCAGCTTTTTTTTCTGCCTTCGCCTGAGCCTTAGCAGCTGCTTCTGCAGCATCTTTTTCAGCCTTGGCAGCCTCTCTCTCAGCAAACTTTATCTTTGCATCTGCTAGCTTATCTTCCATTTCTTTGTTGTATTTTTCTTGCTGCTCCTTTGCTATTTTCTCCAGATCAATATCACCACCTCCAGCAACAGTGGTCTTGCGTGGCATCTTCTTGCTATTATTTGCATTCTTGTCAGCTAAATTAGAGAAATGTTGACATATAATAAGACAGTTGCCTGTGTCAGGTGTGTAAGATTTTGTTATATGTATGATCATTTGGTTCACTTATTTAGATAGTCCCATATTTTGTCGATGATGTACAGATGGTTATACTGTCAACAAGTAATATGTGAATATACAGCTATGGCCAAAAGTATTGGTATACACAAAGTTTGCTGCTGCAGTATTTTCAGATGTTTTTGTTAGATGTTACTATTGTACACTAAAGTATAATTTCAAGCATTTCATAAGTGTCAAAGGCTATTATACATTAAGTATATGCAAATAGTCAATATTTGCAGTGTTGACCCTTCTTCTTCAAGACCTCTGCAATTCGCCCTGGCATGCTGTCAATGAACTTCCGGGCCACATCCTGCCTAAAGCTCTGCACATGATCCCGCAGCTGAATCAATCCTGGTGCTTGCTGGACTTTCTTGGGTGCCTTGAAGCATTCATCACAACAACTGAACCTCTCTCTGTGATGTTCTTCATGATCCGATAAATGGTAGATTAGGAATGCAATCTTACTAGCATCAATATCCTTACCTGTGAAGCCCTTTTTGTGCAAAGCAATGATGACTGCATGAGTTTCCTTGCAGGCAACCATGTGAAACAGATTACTTCAAGCCCCACGCTCCTTAAAGATTCCAGTCTGTTATTCTAACTCAATCAGCATGACATAGTGATCTCCAGCCTTGTCCTTGTCAACACTCTCACCAGTGTTAACAAGAGGATTACTGACATGATGTCAGCTGGTCCTTTTGTGACTGGGCTGAAATGCAGTGGAAATTTGTTTTGGGGATTAAGTTCATTCTCTTGGCAAAGAGGGATTTTGCAATTAATTGCAATTCATGTGATCACTCTTCGTTCATATATCCAAATTGTAATCATAAAAACTTAGGCAGCAGATTTTGTGAAACTTAATATTTGTGTCATTCTCAAAAATGTTGGCCACAGCTGTATAATGATTTGGTTATATTTATGTTAAGAATATGGATTGAGGTAAGGAAAACATTTAGGTTTGGGATATGGTTAAATAGGCGCCATGTTGTTGACAGTAATTGAACCACTGCAAACCATTTACTTGGAAATATCTAAATATATTGTAGAGAAATTAAATAACCTCACCTTCAACCACAAGCCAGGCATTACATGAACTCATTCCTGCCACAGCTGCATAGATACCAGCATCCAAAGGCTGACAATCCTTCACTAACAATTTGTGGATGAGCTTGTCTTCAGACACTGATATTTCAAATTTGTCATTATTTTGGATTGGGACATTCTTGCCAATCCAATGAATATGATTCATAGGAGCTGTTAAGACACACTGAAAGAGGGCATCCTGTCTTTCATCTGCCTTCACCTCCTGTATTCTGACGGCAAAATTGGCTGCTGGAACTGGGAAATAAATTTAGAGGTAAGAAACATATGTTAATGTGTACATTTATTAAATTCAAACAATAAAATTGTCCTATTCATGATTGGCTGGTCTATAAACACACAGTTTATAAATACTGCAATTATTGTCCTGGATGTTCATTCTGTATTTACTTTAAAAAAAGTATTACACATCTACAATCTAAGAACCTAAGAACATAAATTTACAGCAACCACCTAGAAGCAAAAACGGCTAACTGCTTTGCTTGGTGGCATATTTAAAGATGGTTCACCTTGCAGGCCTAAGGGTTCAATCTAGCAACCCTTCTGTAAATGTGCTGATGCTCTGTAAGTCTATGCTACCTGCCACATGTAGCAAACACTTTAACTGTCACACTTCAAGTAGCCTACTTTTGACCAGCTTATAGCCACCAACTACCAATCAAGAAATGTTGTGGACTAAAAATGCTGTTGCTGCAAGAGTCAAATCTTATGAAGACAGACAGCGAATACTCACTTTTGAAGTCAGTAGAGAATATGTTAACTCCCTCTACATCCACTGAGTAGAGACCAGCATCCGCCGGGTCTAGATTTTTGATTGAGAAAATATACTTTTTTCCAACTTGTTTCAGAGCATGCTTCATTTCTAATTCTGCTTCTTTGGTGTAAGGAACCATAACACCATCCTGCAGAGGTCACAAACACTTGGGTAAATGGGTAATTAGAGGTAAAACAACTTTGTCTCATAGCACTACTAATAATGATCTGAGGGCTGAGAAAGTTATTACCATTCTCAAATAAAAAAGGATAAAGCTATTTATTCAAGTACTGACAATACATGAATACATACTTTTTTGATTTTCTTTTACTAAATAGATAAAATGTTAGATTTTGAAATGTTTACATGATTGGAGTAAAAAAGTTACAGAGCTAAATTAAATGAAGGAAACACTTAAAATCAGGTATCGATGATCGAAATATATTGAAGATCAAAATCTTTACTGTATAATGTGTAATTCAATCAAAACAAAATTCAATGGTAACCACAATCACCAAACCGACTGAAGTCACAGGCTGTTCCACATTGTGTGAATTTCATCACGGAAACTCATAATGTGACTCAGTAGTGTGTATGGCCCCCATGTGCCTGTATGCACTCCCGACAACGGGATGCTCCTGATAAGACGGCGGATGGTGTCCTGGAAAATCTCCTCCCAGACCTGGATCAGAGCATCAGTGAGCTCCTGGAATTGAAGTGTATGGCACTACTTGGCGGCATTGGATACACCTATACATAACGTCCAAGAGGGCCAGTCAATGACATCAATGCCTTTTTCATCCAGGAACTGCCCACACACACATGAGCCACATGAGGCTGAACATTGTCTTGGCCCACAAGAAAGCGTGAACTTACTGCACCAGAGTAATGTCTGACGATGGGTCTGAGGATTACATCCCGGTACCTAACAGCAGTCAGGGAACCGTTGGCAAGCATGTGGAGGTCTGTGCGACACTCCAAGGATATGCCTGCCCAGACCATCTCTCACCACCCAACAGGTCATGCTTGTTGATGTTGCAGGCAGCTTTACTTTCACCATGGCGTCTCCAGGCTCTTTCACATATGTCACATGTGCTTAGAGTGAACCTGTTCTCATCTATGAAGAGAACAGGAAGCAAATGGCAAACCTGCTAATTTTGGTGCTCTCTGGTAAATGCCAATCGACCTGCAAGGTGCTGGGCTGTGAACACAAGTTCCCCTAGAGGACAGTGGGCCCTCGTGCCACCCTCAGGCAGTATGTTTTTGACAGTTTGATCACACCAACATGCAAACCATTACCCCGGGTAATTTTGTAGGGTATTGATTAGGTGTTATCCTGTGAGGATTACGTGTTACCTTTATTTGTTTTGAGCTGTGTATTTTGAGTTTTAATGTAGTTGAAGGATTACCACTCTACTGATGAGGCATTTATTTACATTCTTGAAGAATCAACGCCTTTTTGACTTCTTATAGACAATTTATGATAATTACTTGATATTTGGTAAGTTCCAACAAAACATAATAAATATTGTTTCATAAAAGAAAACGTACCTTGTAGAGGAAAATCCTACTGCTGGGGTCCTTTAGTTCCATGTCAATTTCAAATGTTGCTGATTCATCAGCTGCAACCTCAATGTGTTTAAGTGAACTGATATGTTCAATAAACTGAAACAGATAAATATATATATTTATTTCTATATATGCATATGTATAGTATATACTCTTGAGCATAGGAAGTTAGAATTTTTTTTCCTTTATTAGAATATCCCCAAACAATTATCCTATAAAAATATGAAATATGGCTGAAAGGAACACAACTAAGTATAAATTAAAAATTATTTAGAAAACATTTAGATAGTTGAAAAATGTGTACACCAGGCACCAAATCATGGTCTTTACCTTGGCATATACAGAGCATCCGGGAAGTATTCGCAGCGCTTCACTTATTCCACATGTTGTTTTATTACAGCCTTATTCCAAAATTGATTAAATACATTTTCTCCCTCAACATTCTACACACAATACCCCATAATGTCAAAGTTGAAAAAGTTGTTTAATATTTTTTAAAGATTTGCAAAAGTGAAGAAAGAAAATGTAAACATGTACATACGTATTCACGTATACGTATTGTCCTCTTGCTTCTTGATCTTAGTGCTGCTTTTGACACTATTGATCACTCCCTTCTCTTGGAGAGATTGGAAACCAATGTTGGGCTACGCGGAAAAGTTTTAGCCTGGTTTAAATCTTATTTATCTGAAAGATATCAGTTTGTATCAATAGATGGCATGTCCTCTGTCAAATCAAAGGTATGTTTTGGTGTTCCACAAGGCTCAGTTTTGGGGCCATTACTGTTTTCGCTATATATGCTGCCTCTGGTCGATGTCATCAGGAACCACAATGTAAATTTTCACTGCTATGCTGATGACACACAGTTATATATCTCGATGAAGCATGAAGAGGCCCCCAGAATAGCTACTTTGGAAGCATGCGTCTCAGATGGATGATCGATAACTTTTTGCTCTTAAACTCATAAAAGACAGAAATGTTAATTTTAGGACCTAAGAAACAAAGAGCACTGTTGGTAGATCTCACAATGAACCTGGACGGTTGTATAGTCCTATCCCAAAAGAATGTGAGAAAGCTTGGCGTCACCCTTGACCCTGACCTCTCTTTCGATGAACACATAAAAAATATCTCTAGAGCTGCTTTTGTCCTTCTTCGGAACAGTGCTAAAATACGTAATTTTTTATCAAAAGCTGATGCTGAAAAACTAATCCATAATTTTGTTACTTCCAGACTAGATTATTGCAACGCTCTAATCTCCGGTTACCCTGATAAATCAATGAATAAACTTCAGTTAGTGTTGAATACGGCTGCTCGAATTTTAACTAGAACAAAAAAAAAATGCACATTACTCCAGTATTAGCTTCTCTACATTGCCTGCCTGTCAAGGCTAGGGCTGATTTGAAGGTTTTACTGTTGACCTATAAAGCAGTACACGGACTTGCTCCTGCATATCTTTCTGAAATGATCCAGCCATATATACCTACACGTAACTTAAGATCACAAGATGCAGGCCATCTGGTCATACCTAGAATTTCCAAACAAACAGCCGGAGGCAGGGCTTTCTCACATAGAGCTCCGCTACTGTGGAATAATCTGCCTATTACGGTTAGAAATACAGACTCTGTGGCAATTTTTAAGTGTTTTCTAAAGACGCATCTTTTCAGCATGATTTTTGACTAGTGTAGCCTGGCCCAGGGGTTGAAGGTGACCGGAATGGCTCAAAACTGTCCACCCTTGCTGTCTTGCTAGGTGGGCTCTCATCTCCACTGGGATACCTGCTCTCCAATGCCACTTGAGGGCGGAGTCACTGGCTTGCTGCTGTCTGTCCTTTGCGCCCCTCGAGCAATTGAAATGAACTCTGCTGGCAATACTCGGCCCTCACATAGGGTGGTTGCGGTTAGTCGATGTCCCTTTGGCTGATGCCTGGCAATGTGGGTGGATTGATTTCTTGTCCGAGGCCTCCCTTGGATAGGGCCACAGTGTCACTGGACCCCCCTGTCTCAGACAAAAGTTTTTATGCTGCTTTATTATTGTGCCGGGGGAGCAGGGCTAGTTCTCCTCCATAACTCTATGTTCTCCTCCTTAACTCTAAGAAATGCACTCTTTAACAACTCTCCTTGTCTCCTGTTGCGGTTCAACTTAGAAGGACATGAAGTCTCGGCCTACACCTGTGGAGTACCAGGCCCAGAAGGCCTTGTCCCGAGGCCTCCTGGTTCTGCTGCAGAACGAGCAGATTCCTGAGGATTCCAGCTGCCACTCTACTGACCCCCCCTCACAACCTAGATGATCCTGACAATTCCGGCTGCCACCAGACTGAACCCCTAATCAACCCACCCTGGACTGTTCCTGTCCTGCCAATCTGACCATGCTTGTCGAGATCAGGCATTTTAGACTCTGGACACAGCTCATATTTATTATTAGCAGTATTCCTAAACATCACCCTAAACAGCCACAAGAGGTATGGCCACCCCTTTGAGCCTGGTTCCTCTCTAGGTTTCTTCCTACAATCCGGCCCTCATAGGGAGTTTTTCCTAGCCACTGTGCTTCAATCCTGTTGTTGCGTGCTCACTGGGGTTTTAGGCTGGGTGTTTTTGTAAAAGCACTTTGTGACAACTGCTGTTGTAAAAAGGGCTTTATAAATACAATTGATTGATTGATTGATTGATTCACATACTTTGCTCAATACTTTGTTGAAACACCTTTGGCAGCAATTACAGCCACTCCTTTGTTATCTTGGCTGTATGCTTAGGGTCGTTGTCCTGTTGGAAGCTGAACCTTCGCCTGAGTCTGAGGCAGGTTTCTATCAAGGATGTCTTTGTACATTGTCATCCCCACAGCATGGAGCATGGCCAGTGAGCGGTGCCTGGTATCCACCGGAAATGACGCTTGGCATTCCGAACCAAATAGTTCAATAGACCAGAGAATTTTGTTTCTCATGGTCTGAGAGTCCTTCAGGTGCCATTTGGCAACTCTAGACGGGCTGTCATGTGCCTTTTACTGAGGAGTGGTTTCCATCTGGCCACTCTACCATACAGGCCTGATTGGTGGAGTGCTGCAGAGATGGTTGTCCTTCCGGAATGTTCTCCTCTCTTCACAGAGCAAAACTGGAGCTCTGTCAAAGTTACCATCTGGTTCTTGGTCACCTCTCTGACTAAGGCCCTTCTCCCTTGATCGCTCAGTTTGGCGGGGCAGCCAACTCTAGGAAGAGTCCTAGTGGCACCAAACTTCTTCCATTTATGGAAGATGGAGCTCACTGTCCTCATTGGGACCTTCAATGTTGCAGAAATGTATCTGTTCCCTTCCCCATCTGTGCCTCGATACAATGCTGTCTTCGAGGTCTACAGACAATTCCTTGGATTTCATGGCTTGGTTTGTGCTCTGACATGCACTGTCAACTGTGGGACCTTACATAGACAGTTGTGTGCCTTTCCAAATCATGGCCAATCAACTGGATTTACCACAGGTGGACTCCAGTCAAGATGTAGAAATATCTCCCTAAGCTAAATTTTGAGTGTCATGTCAAAGGCTCTTTGAATGCTTATGTACATGTAATGTTTGATGTTTTACATTTTTAATAGATTTGCAAAAAATTCTACACATTATCATTGTAGGTTAATGTGTGTAGAATTTTTAGGGGAAGAAAAGCATTTTGGATTACAGTGACATAACAAAATGTGGAAAAAGTTAAGCTCTGTGAATACTATCCAGATGCACAGTATATTGTGATTCTATTGAAACAAATATTTTTTTCGCCGCCAGATTAGAGAACATTCAGAGACGGAATCTTTACATTTGTTTTCCTCCAAAAAAAGCATGCAACATTGGGATGAGAAAGAATAATAGAAATTCTACCAATGCTCATTCATGCATTTGAGAGGACAAAAAAATACTGAAAAGATCTCTTTCCAAAATTCTCTTATCCAATTATAGTAGTTTTACAAGGACCTTGTCACTAAGATCATTTTGTGTTGTCTCTTTTTTTGCCAACCTATATGAAAAATCTTGTCTTTTCTGGAGCTATATAGTCAGTTATGGTCTCGTCAACAGCCACTGCAGAACAGGCATTTAACAAATATTTATGTCACTGTTTATGGTAAAAAAATAGCTGTGTTTCGACATAATTTACTCAGGGTCATCCTTTATTTTGTCAACTGTTTGTAAATTCTGTAGTTCTATTATACCTGGGCCTGCTCCTCTTCTCTTTCCTTCTTCATTTCAGCCAGTTGGGTCAGCATACCACGAAAATTGGTGATGCCATGCTCTGCACAGATACGCTCATAGTCTTTCCTGTCAGCACTCAACAGGATCTCCCAAATCTTCTCATCGGGTTCAAGAGGTTTTTCCTCTCGTTTTTCTCCTCTGTAGGTCACATCCACATCACACATGATATTTTAACATGCAGGCATTTATCAGAATTGATAATACATATTTGAAGCTTATATTTAGTAGGCTTAGTTAATTCTTCTTTCATTTTATACAAATATTTAGTAAATGGTTCCTCTCTTTGTTAAGAATCACTAAAACACCTGTTCCAGAACTATTCATGCAACCTGTGAACTGTAGATAATGCGGTCTATCTCAAAAGGGTAATGTAGTACAGTTTCCTACCGTTTCCTCAACATTTTTCTATAGGACACACGTTTGGTTGCCTCAAGTTCTTCTTTTGACTTTGCAATTTCCTTCGTTTTTTTGAATCCAACTATAAAAAAGTGTGTTAATAAACTGGACGTTCATGTTTTAAATGATTGATTATTATTTTAAAATGCAAGGAAATTATTTATTTAATCAACACTGACATAAAGTGTGGTTTATATTAGATGCCTTGGACATCTCATTTTGCTTATCCTACCTTCAATGACATTTAGTTGGATTGGGCAAACAGCCTTTCCAATGTCATTTGTTGCAAAGCATTTGTAGATGTCAGCATCCTCTGTACACACTTTGGGGATCTGTGAGAACATTAAAAATGCATTAGCACAACTGTACTAATATCTAATAGAGGTTAAATGAAGAATAAATATATATGTGTTAATTACAGGATTTGTTATAGGAATCAGTCAAATTAAAATGTTTCATTATTACAGAGGAAATTTTTATGGAAATGAAATTCTCAGTATTTTCTGCTATATTGTTGAGTAACAGTTGATGTTAAATGGTAATAAACAGGCTTACCTCAAGGGTGTGTTCACCAGACACCTCGTCAAACTTGAACTGGTACTTTTTTGGATCGTTTATGTTTCCATTTGCTCTGTTCCATGTCACTTTTGGTGTAGGTTCACCAATCACAATCGCTTTGAACACCCCAAACTTGCCTAATTTGGGATGAGTCATAGAACACTAATTGAAGTTAGTATATTGTAACATTGTATTTTTCCTTTTTAATGGCCTAATTATTAATTTGGTGGCATCGATTTTTCAACAACTTGCATTTTCGACAAATGTAGTATGTAAAGTTTTTATTTTCATTGTGATGAAACATAGAGGCCTATAATATAGGAATTTTTAGACTGCTTCATTCAACTGCGGATTCTGAACCCGGGTCTCACACATGAGAAACACTCATCTTGGCCTTGACTGAGAAGAAAATCCTCTATTGGACTAAGGACTCACAAGACCCTGGGCACTTTCTGCTACACCTCCAGTTAACTAACTACAGTCTACATGTCATTTCTGAAGAAAATGTGGACGGTGACATGAGGTGATCTGCAAAGCCTGCATTTTGTAGCCTTTCTATATAATGAATACTTTTTGAACACATTTTTACATGTCATCACCCAAATCATTTGGAATATGCTCTAAGCTACATGAATAACTCAACAAAGATGTAAAAGTAAGCAATCTCTCCCATTCCAACTCCGTCTGTGTCTCTTTATGCTGCTTGTCTTATCATAAAATGTAATATCCAGTATTTGGCAGACCCTTTGATCCAATGCTCCTCAGGACCACTATTTTGTCAAACACAGTATTCATTCTAGTCACAATAATCGAAAAACTGCTTGTTACAGAATATTACATGATCAACTGTAGCTTACCCTCCTGAATAGTCAAAGCTATGGGTTTGCGGGTGAAGTCTGGGTGGCTCTTTCCCTCTGGTATTTGTTCCACATACTGTGTGATCATAACCCCAGGGACTTTGGATCTGAATTTCTTGACTGATTACATACACATAAATACATTATTTGAGAAATGGTAAATGTAATATATTATTGACACTTGATTTACATTTATTGGATGACAAAATGTGGTAGATCCAATACGTAATACATTTACAAACACTGTAATAACATGCATTGTGTATTGTTCAACTTTTGCTAGTTGATTCATTTTAGTGTAGATGCTAAATAACAGACTTGTATGCTTATTGTGAATGTTATTTTCACATATGGCCACTCAACACTAACTCCCGGTGGGTTATGAAGTATCAAAAATTTCCTCTGAAGCACATCTCACCAAGATGTCATCCTTCTTATCTCACTGTCTGCTGAACAAGAGGGTACTCGCCAGCACCAACAGAATGTGCTTGGAGGAGATTCTTCATCCATAAACCACAACTGAGCTTGTAGGGGCCTGGCCTACCACTAGAGGGTGACAAGGCAAAGCATCGCCTCTTACACAATCCCCACAGAAAGTTTCCACTGCCACATATGATGCACTTTTGGTATTTACATTTTGGTATTCAGGCTTCAATCTCCTGACCTCAATAACGCAGCTTTAATGAGATGCAATTACTTTACCACTGCACTATTCAGGACCTTGTATGTTTTTTTCTCCCCTGAAGATTTCCATGAGGGATCACCTAAGGATTTTTCTTTCCCGTTTTCTAAGACATTCCACAATGGCTTCCTTCTTTACTTTTACCTTAGCAGCTTTTTTCTACATAAGCCTTATTCTTGGCTGCTGTGTACGTGGCATCTCTAAAGCGGAAACGATGATAGTGGAAACATTGTCCTTGTGACAATAGCTACCCGTGAACTACAGCTCTCCTGTTGCAAGGCTTCTTTATTATGAAGGCAATCCGAAGATAATGAAACTATTGACAAAGCAAGACTACGTAGCTAGCTAACTCTATATTGACATTAACAGCTTAACCTGTTTTAGCTAGCTAGAAATTCTGGCCCTACATCTATAGTGTTTATTTCAGAATTCTGTCTGTAGATCAACATATCTGTGATGCAATGCATCAGCTTCTAAAGCAACAGCAGAAACAATAATCTACCAGTATTACAGTAATGTAGTAGGTGTCACAACAGCAAAAACATGAGCTGACAACTCATAATAAAGTATAAAAAATGGATAACTACATTGATGGAATATACAGTGTGTTTAGAAAGTCACCCCTCCCATTAAATATGTGCATCTTTTGTGAAAAAAAAAATATGACTGTTTCTATCTTATTTTACACAGAGTAACCATTAATATCCCTGTGAAACATCTGGATTAACTTTTTTTATTAAAATGAAAACAGAAAAATATGCCAGTTTGAAAAGTGAACCCCCTTTAGTTAATACTCTGTAGAGTATTGCTTGAACACATTTCTACTAACTGTGCACTTTAGACTGCAACATTTACCCATTCGTCTTTGCAGAATTGTTCAAGTTCAATCAGATTGCATGATGACTGATGACACCCTCAAGTCATTCCACAGATTCTTAATGGGATTTAGGTCGGTACCCTGACCAGGCCACCCAAGGACATTCACCTTCTTGTTCTTTAGCAACGTACGGTTGCTTTGGGTCATTACCCATCTACCCATTTTCAACTTGTTGGCAGAGAGCTGCAGGTTCCTTTCAAGAATCTGTTGGTACTTTGCACTGTCCATTTTCCCTCCTCCAGTCCCTGCTGAAGAAAAACACCCCGACAACAAGATTCTGCTACTGCTGTGCTTTACTGCAGGCATGGTGTTTATTGGGTGAAAAGATGTTTTGGGTTTTTACCAGACCCATTGCTCTGCGTTCAGGCAATTCTTTTTTGTCCCATTTGGCAACTTGACCTCAAAATTTACAATATGATTTTGGGAAAGCTTCAAAGTCACCATTGGATACTTTGTAACCGCTCCGATCCGTCTCCTCCTTGCCCTGACCAATTTGGAGGGATGGCGCAATGGTCCGGGTGGTTAAATACTTCATTCACTTTTTAATGATGTTAATTGTGCACCAAAGGATAGACAATGCATTTGAAATGTTTTTGAAATGTTTTTCTCTCACTTGAGACAGAAATGTCAGATCTTTTGAATGTACCCTTCCGCCCAAAATGAGTAAATTGTTTTGAATTGCACTACTAAGCAATTAGTACTCTAACTTTAAATAAAGTCAGAAAAAGTGTGATTGTATGCGTTTCCATTTTACGCTGTAAGGTAACAAAAGGTGAACATTTTCTAAGGGGTTGGTGACTTTCTATGTTGTAGCGGTTAACACAAAAGTTTTTGGTTTATGACTGAGCTACTGGCTAGGTAATTCACCTACTAGCCTAGCAGTGTGATGGCTTTTGTGAGAGAGTAAAATGGTACTAAAGATGGCGCCACAACGTGTTACCTCCAATGTTACTTTCAACTATTGCGATATATAGTTTGGACACAGCTACTAATTCAGGTATTTTTTGGATTTGGGTTTTTTAGAATCTTCAAATGAAACGCCTGTTAGACCCGCAAACATTACAACGTCCCAATGTAATAAACCACAAATGTAATACACATCTGCAGCTTTTAATGCAATAATCCCACAAACATAATATGTTTCCCACAAATGTAATAGTAGTTGCCGACCACAAACGTAGTATGTAATTTCCCGCAAATATAATAATTATTACGTTTGCTGTAATTTGTTACATTTGCAGCAAGGTGAAAATCTACAGTTTTCAAAATTGTAAAAACTTCCCACAAATATAATAAATCACTAACACAATCAAAATCTGCAGCATTAACAAGTTTTACAAGTGTGTATTACGTTTGTAGTTTACTATGTTTGTGGGATATTGTTACATTTGGGGGTCTAACAACCGCCATTTACCTTCATGACGCTGTTCACACTCTTTTCAATCAATCTGTAGTCATCTAAACCTTTTACAGTTCATTTCTGGAATTTCCTTGTTTGGTCCATTTTGTGGGTATTCTCAGTATGACCAGATAGAATGGGAATAAAGAAGACCATCATTATGGCTGTATTGTAGTAGTTCATATTATGGTAAGAACAGCTCAAATAAGCAAATAGAAATGACAGTCCATCATTACTTTAAAATATGATGGTCAGTCAAGACTGAATATTTTGTAACGGTTGTGGTATGAATGAGAGTCGTATGCAGAGATGCTTGTAAAATCAGAATATTGTAATACACAACATTAAAGTAGTCTATTTTATGAAAGACCAAAGAACAAATTAGAAGGCATGTAAGCAAAATCATATCGTAGTCATCAAGTAGGACTAAAGATAGACAACAATCACCAACAATGACCTTTCTAAATGTGGTAGAAAAACGGGACATGTTTGTGCGGGAGGTGAAGGTGCAGATTGAGGAATTGTCACACACATAGTCTAACTTTGAAAGGTTTTTCAAGTGCAATTGCAAAAACCATTAAATGCTACAATGGCTCTCATAAGGACCGCTACCAAAAAGGAAGAGCTAGAGTTACCTTGAGGATAAATTAATTACAGCTACCAGCCTCAGAAAACATCAATTAACTGCACTTAAGTTAGCTCCCAAAATAAATCCTCCAAACGTTGAGGTAACAGACACATCTCTTGGTCATGTGTTAAGAGGAGACAGTATCAATGAATCAATGCTTCATGGTCAAGGACACCAATAACAATAAGATACTTATTTTTGCCAAAAAAAGACAGGAAAAGGATTTCTGATTAGTCCAAATTTGAGATTTTTTGTGGGGAAAAGGATGATCTCTGCATGTGTGAGTCCCATTCTGAAGCATGGAGGAGTTGTGACCTGTAAGGATTTACAATTAAAACATTCATTGATTTCCTATTTGGTTTACAAAACGTTTATTAACTGTCCAAAGGCAGTAAGGTACCATTCTAAAGTTATATCTTTCCCTCTTCATTTTCCCCCCATTAGCTATTCTATATCCATCTGTCACATTACAAAAAATGCTCGCATTAAGTGTGCATTTGAGAATGTTGTTTTATTGATATGCTGCCAACTAACCAATGAACACATTGCAGCATTTATTATGTGAATTAGTTATTCATAGTTAATTAACTTTTAAGATAAATATGATTATTTTATCGGCCTTGTGCTTAAACATGTTAGTGTGGAACCACTGGTGAATGCATTTTTGTATTTTTCTGGCCTATCGTCCCACAATCATCCCAGTCTGTCATCATACAATCATACATGACTAATTATAATTACCCTAGGCCCATTGGGACACTTCATTTTGAGTACTGCAAGAGCATTCTGCAATGATGCTCCTTTGCTTTGTTTTTCAACAGGACACATTCCCTCCCAATGAACTCCTTCAAGGTTGTTGGAAAACCCTTCTAGGTGACTACTTGTAGAAGCTGGCTGAAACAATGCCAAGAGTGTGAAAAGCTGTCATAAAGGCAAAGGATCTCAGATTCCATATGTGTTTTTCATTGTTTTAATATCATCACACATTTTCTAAATGTGATTGTGATGAAAAATAAAATTTTACCGGTAGCTTGGAATAAAGAACGGCAGATTTAAACAGTGCATGAAATAGATTTGAAACCCTTAAAAAAGGACAGGAAAAATAAGCAGCTAGCTGTAATGAGCCATCTACAAAGCCGCAAATGGATGCTTTTTTGATACATCTTAAATGAGCCCCCCCTACACGTCTTACTGTTCAGTTTCATAACCACACACATGTCTCAGAACCATTGAAGCGCATGTATTTTTTGGTCATGATTATTTAGCCAACCCATCGAAACATTTTAACTACACAGATAATTCTGCAAAATGTATTTATTTTCTGCATTTATCCAAAAGCCTGAGGCTATGCGACCAATTCCGAGCCTCTTAACCAGTGCCAAACAACGATCACATTCTGGGATGTGGATTATTGTCAGTTTGCATTTTTGCAATAAATCTTAAACCCTGTTTATGAAGAACCTGATAAGTATTCTTTTAAACAAAATGTAATTGTTTTGCAAGAAACAAACAATTCCCATCCTGAAGAGCAATTATTCTAAAATGATCTGTGCACAATAAAGTGCATATTTTACAATATGGAAAGTTAGTCACATATGCAGTTTTCAAATGGTTATTAGCAGGACATGAAACTCAGTGTTACTTTAGTATTGCATGCTTATACAATACATGCTTGTACGGTACAGTATAACAACACCTAAACACCCAGAAAAAAAACCTGGAAACAAAAGGGGTTCACCTACTGTTTTCTAAGAGTAGAAAGACAGGAAAATACATTTTTGTGAAATCTTAAATTGTTAGAGTTCTGCTTTTCTCTCATACCTTTTTTCGGGTGTGTAATTTCCGCTGTACCTTCAGCTCCTTCCACTTTGACAGCACGAAAAAGAAAATGGAAACGAGAATGTTAATCTTGACAAAAGCAGAGTTGGCACATTGTTGGTGTTTCACAACCAAATGTTACAGGTTCCTTATGTAAGGTTTCAAGCCAGAGGGGTGCAAATAAGATTTTGCGAAAAACTGACTGACACTTCACAAAGCTCTAGAATGGGGGTGAGAAAACGTTTTACAGCAGAGATGGTTTTAATGAGTTTGATGGATGAACAACCTGATTTCAAAGAGGAGGAGAATGTGCTGAATAAAGAATCAAGACACTATTTAGAGTCATACGTGAATATATGAAAGAAAGCAAATTTCTAGACCGTAAGAATGGCAAATGTTTTGGTGTGATAGTAGCTAGCTAGCTGTTATATCTTGCTATGCATCTCCTGAGTATCATTTTTTATATTCACAATTTTTATGATATTATTATTGCAATGTTACAGAGTTAGAATGATTGTTTTTATGAGGGAAATGTGTGACAGTGAGACAGAGCTAGATATGAGGGAATGTGAAACTGAGCAAGAGATGTTCCTTCAACCAGTAGTTATGGGGGCCGATGCTAACGGTACAGGAGAGGATGACAGCATACAGAGAAAGGAAAGAAAAAAAAAAGAGAAACTGGAAGAAAAATGATTTCAAAAGACTGAGTAGTTTGTGCCTGAGTTATTTTAATTCAAGCAATGCCTGTGTGCCAGGATTAAGGGTAAGGGAGAATATGTCTACTTCTTTTGTAGTTTTTGATGTTTCTGCGAAATTTGCTAGGTATGCAGACAGCCATCCCACAAGGGAATTGGAAACTTCTAGGTGCCAAAGGGGACAACATTAACCTGGAAACATGATCTCTGAGCAAAGACAACAAATATATGAGAGCATTTTAAGTCTTTTCCCAGAATTTAATCCCCCTTCTTTAGACAATACACAAGCAAGTTGCACCTGGAAGGGATTTATAATACGAAGAACTATATGAGCTGTAATTAAGAAATACAACCATGAGTGAAAAATCAATCTGCAAAAACAGTATGTATAGAATGGTGTTCAACACAGAGTTCTGTCCAAACACCCAAGAAAGATGCTTGGAAATTCAACACTTGAATGAAAGCCAAAAGAAAAGCTAACACACAAATATGTATATGAGGCCTGGCACTCTAGGAAAGTGAAGGCGAGAAAACATAAAGAAAAACGGAAAGCACAATATCTGTCCTCTTACAAGGCTGCCACTTTGACCTTGAGCAAGCGCTCCCTGAAACAATATAAGTACCCTGTATTACTTTTTGAGTAAATTTGAGTAACTACTATTTCACTGTCAATGAATTAAACTGTAAAGAGGTGGTGTGTTACATGTGATGTAAAGGGGATTGCGGAACCTGGAACATACTGGTCAGTACATGTATGCACTCTCTTTACTCTAAGACATTACTCATGTAGACCTGTATTCATGAAAAGAAGTAGTGCAGGATGCAGTCATTACATTTCCCCTCTCTCTGAATGGAGTCTAGTCACAGCCAGAATGTGACAGTGTCCATGCTGCAGCAAAATAAGTTCCAATCTACATCCCAAATGGCTACCATACCCGGGTAAGAGCAGCACGAAATAACAGGCCATACCATGCACATGAGCTGCACAATATGGACTTATTTGACTGTAAATTCTCCTTCAACCATACAATCAAAACTAGGGAAAAAGATGAGGACAGAGAAGTTGTCCACTGGTCAAATGGCTTCACTATGTCAAAGAGAACTCCAAAACAATCTACTTTAAGTATGAAATCAGTATTACACAGTTCTGGAAGAGTTCTACAGATCTTTGCATGTGCTTCACAATTAGAACATTTATTTAAAATGTAAATGAAGAAACCACTGAAATCTGCTTTTGAAAAGTTAATGTTAGCATTTATCCTTTACATTGATTGTATCAATTCATGTGCAGTGTTTATGCACAGCGCATTGTTAGAGAGTGACGTTCAGGGCAGTACATTTTATGAGAAAGTTCAAGTTCATGGGTTAGTCCCCTTGTATTTATAATGAATAGATAATCTGGGATAGAAAGGATAAGGTATGTTCCATAGAAAAATACATGTTGATTTGTTTGTCAATATATAGTTAAAATTAATTGAAAACCCACTGTGTTGTTTAATGTTTCATCATTTACACCCTTCATGTTTAATAAAATAGACAACTAATGAAAACCAGAAAAGAAAAAACAACTTTGTTGCATTGAGCTGTTTGGGAATTTAAAAAATGAAAACCGGGACCTCGGAGAGTTGTAATACAATCAAATAACCAAATACTAATATATATACCTGGTAATTAATTGGAAATATGGAACTTGTTTTGGTGGCTACTATTTTTTTTAAAATCTGTAAAACGTTGCCTATAATAGTTAAGAGATGCAACATATTATATGGAGTTTATTACAATAATTGAGGAGGCAACAAGCACCATGCCCAGAGATATCGAGCCATGGTGAGTGATTATTTCCATTTAATTCTGCCACCTCCACTGAATACAAGTAGGGCATACAATATAATTTAGCTTGTTATATTCTCCATAGAAGTGCTCCTCGTTTGTCAGTGGATATATGTTCCCCTTTCTCCAAGTGTGTGTGTTATTGTTTCATGTTGCATTTTCTGGCTACAAGACAAATTTGTTTTGGCAAGTGCATTATCCACTTCACTCATTACGTGAAGTTATACTTTTGTGCGGTCTATTAATAAATGACCTTGAACCAGGACTCCTGCACCTTGGTCCTTCTTTGGTCAAGAAAGTGCCTGGCGGATTTAGAAATCCTAAGAAGGCCTTATACCTTTAAGCTTTAAACAGCACAGCTAGTTACTCAAGATTGTGTATCTGTTCTAAAAAGTTCCATCTTTTAGAATATGGTGGATAGCTTATTCAGTGTAAGAATTAACAGTATTCAATTGTAATGAATCTGCAAACTAACGATCATCGAGATTTGGGAATTTTCTTTTCTCTCATACCTTTTTTGTCATCAGGGATTTCCGCTGTACCCTCAACACCTTCCACTTTACAAGCAACACCACAGACGGGAAAAAGATAATGGGAATGAATCAGATAATGTTAATCCTGACAGATTTATTTTCAGAAAACCAAAAGGTTAACATTTATAGGGTCCTTTTATTGTCTATATACAATAATGTTTCTTAAAGCAACAGTATTGTTACTCAGGATTGTTGTATCTCTTTTAAATAAAGAGATGCATTATGTTACGTTTGCTTTTTGCCTATTCATAGTATAAGAAATAATAGTATTAGTCTTCATTCTTTCTCATACCTTTTTTGACATCAGGGATCTCTGCAGCACCCTCAGCTCCCTCCACTTTACAAGCAACATGATGAAAAGAGAAAGGAAATAGAGCAGAGAATGTCAAGCCTGACAAAAGCAGCACAGAAAGACAGATGTCAAAAAGACATTACTTGGAAAGAAACAACCCTCAACAATGTTAGAGCAAATGTTTGTAGAAATACTGTACAAAAACATTTTCCATTTTAATAATATAATTAACTAACTACGAGTACACACAAAAGAAGCGGATGCACCAGGATCCTTTGGCAGTTCAAGATGTAACTCATCATGGGGGGTTCCAGGTCGACCCTTTTGGTTTTACGTTGTGCTATTATGGCATCCAGGTAGACAATGCATTCCATTGTTTCTATACATAATGTCTTCAACAGAAATAATATTTGTGCTCAGGATTAACTTTTGTCGGTTTCAAATGTTCCAGTTTTTAGCATGGTGTGGACGATAGCATATTAATTGTGTAAGAACTAATAGCGTTCCATCATGCTGGCCATCTACGATGCATCAGAGCAGTGGAAGTTAAAGTGGTCTACTGATTCTGGAGCAAGTTGAACATTCTACTTTTCTCTCTCATACCTTTTTTGGCATCAGGGATTTCCGCTGTACCCTCAGTACCTTCCACTTTACAAGCAACATAAAAGCAGGAAAAACAAAATGGAACAGATAATGTTAATCCTGACAGAAATCCTAATCCAGATCCTTCTATCGTCCATATGAAATAATGTATCTTACAGCAACAGTATTGTTAGTCATGATTGTTGTATCTCTTTTAAAAAAAGAAATGCATTATGTTATGTTTGCTCTCTGCCTATTCATAGTATAAGAAATAACAGTGTTAGTCTTCATTTCTTTGTAATACCTTTTTTGACATCAGGGATCTCTGCAGCACCCTCAGCTCCTTCCACTTTACAAGCAACATGATGAAAAGAGAAAGGAAATGGGACAGTGAATGTAAAGCCTGACAAAAGCAGCACAGAGAGACAGATGTCCAAAAGACACATCAGAGCAGTGGAAGTTCAAGTTCTTGGAGTCTCTTTTTCTATCTCATACCTTTTTTGACATCAGGGATCACTGCAGCACCTTCCCCTTTACAAGCAAAATGACGGAGAGAAAAAGAAAACAAAGCAGAGAATGTTAAGTATGAAAAAAGCAGCACAGAGAGGCAGATGTCCATACTGCACACCATGGAAAGAACCAACCTTCAAAACAGTTTTAGAAGTTTCTTTTTTGAGTAGATGTTTGAAGAAACAACGTATAAAGACTAAAATGGTAATCATATAATTTATTAACTACTGCAAACTAACATGTAAAAACAAAAAGAAAGGGATGCATTAGGGTCCTTTGGTTGTTCAAGATCATGGGGGGTTCCAAGTGGCCCCATTTTTTGATTTCCATTGCACTATTATGCACTCCATGTAGACCATGGCTTCCACCAGGACCCAAAAAGGACACCTCTTATTTTTTTTTTGTTTCTATTACTCATGATTACCTTGTATCCGTTGTTTCAGTTTTTATCAGTAGTTTCAGTTTTTATCATGATATGGACAATATCCTATTCACTGTGTTAAAACCAATAGTATTTCATTATACAAAATCTGCTGACCAACTGCAATGTATCAGAGCAGTGGAAGTTCAAGTTGATATATTCCTTTTCTCTCTTACCTTTTTTGGCATCAGGGATCTTTGCAGCCCCTTCAGCACCCTCCACTTTACCACCAAAATGACGGTAAAAAAAAGAAAATGGAACAGAGATTGTTAATCCAAATGCAGCAAAGAGAGCTTTTACAGGTTTATGAATCTACAGGTTATAAACTTAACATAAAAAACACAGGCACAGTAGCTATCCAACAAACAACTTGGAGATTCCAAAGATGGTAAGAAGATTCTTTGTTTTAAAAAATGTTAAAAACCTGATGTATTTGAACTTTTGAATTGTTGTTGATGTCAATCAATAACTATCATGTATCAATATGTTTAGGTTATTTGTTCTTTTCCTACAGGATATGTTCCAAGAAGAACCTTTTTAAGGAACTCTGTTTTAGTGTATAATTATAATTACCACTTTAAACTAGTCATATAGGAAACTAATAATATTCAATTATAATAAATCTGCTGACCAAGTTGTTGGAGTTTGCTTTTGTTTGATATCTTTTTTGGGGTCATTGACTTTTGCAGCACCCTCAGCTCCTTCAACTTTACAAGCAACATGATGACAAGAAAAACATCAAAGTCACATACAGGAAGATCTATAAAAAAAACTACTTGAAGAGAAGCAATCTTCTAAGATGTTAAAGAGGAATATTTGCTGGAGAAAATAAATTATTTTGCCAGGGAGAATTGCAGAAGAAGGGTCAACTCTGCAAATATTCATTCTTTGCATATATTTCATGTAATTGTCAATAATAGCCTTTGACACTTTTTAAATGCTTGTAATTATATTCAGTATACCCATGGTAATATCTGACAAAAATATCTAAAAACAACTGCAAAAGCAAACTTTGTGTAAACCAATACTTGTGTCATTCTAAAAACATTTGTCCATGGCTGTACTGTAACATCATTCCTGTCTCCCAGTTTCAGTCTTCACCACAGCAGTATCACTTTACACTGAGTATCATCGCCTGATGCTTGACGATGATTAGTTCACTGAAGATATTATTTTTAAATTGTGACTGTGTTTTTCTTTTTGTGACAACATAAGTATTGAGGTTACAAAATATTACACGACACTTACTGGTATACAGTTACTGGTGCCCATATCAGCATGCAGAAGATTCATATGTGCACCGAAATTGAGTGAATCTCCCTCTTTTACAATTTCACGATAGCAAAAAAATAGTTATTTGATATTCTTAACAATTCAGGGGGAAACACAGCTCAGATTTCCTGCAAATAGTTCTGCCAATAAAGTCACAGTCTAACATGTTAGCACCTGGGACTGTTGTTGATCAACTCTTGATGATCAATAACAAGGTATGATCCTTTCTAACATGGTTTACTTACCCTTCTGCCCAGTGGCAGGTTTATTCGTCACTTTGGACTTCTTCATCTTGGTATCTTGTAGAGCTGTCAGTTAAAAAGTGTACAGGATGTTAGACAATGTTATTATCTAAGATGTTACTGAAGGATTAAATTAGATTTTCATCATTCATAAATATGGATTTTTTTTATTCTGCTCATTTACGACAACTGAACAAATCGGTTATTTGATTTGATAAGATTATGGCTCCAAACTCAGAGTGTTGGTGGATTTCTTTAGAAAAGAAATACAAGGTTCCATTAAGGGTGAAATCCAACAAACAAAAACATCCCGAAAAAACATATAACTAAACTCAATTATAACTAAATCACATAATCCCATTTGAAACCTCACAGACAATCAGTTCCAATTATAGATTGAACTGTTCATATTGCAAGGAGAGGATGTGTTTACAAATCTATATATGAGAAAGGAATGTTCAACTTGCTCCAGATTCAAAGAACCTGACAACATTTACAAAAGAGTTGTTTAGCAGACTGACAATAACATATGTAAAATGCATCTTTCGATTAAATTAGAATTTAAGGGATAAAACTGGACTCACATACCATAGAAGCTATAAGAAAAGCACTAAGACCAGCGAATGTGGGAGAACTACACTTATTCAAGGGACATTTGTGGTTCCTGTGAAATTCTTAACAAATTATGTAAAACTCCTAGTACCACAACATAATCTCATACAGATTTTAGAAATATGTAAACTGTGGAGACTGTTGTGTTGTAAAGCTCCCTCCTTATTATAAATACAAACAACTTGCCCATAATTACCTGAGGATTTCACTTGTAGTCTAAGCACAATACTCAATACAGAAAACCGAAAACATTTATGGAAACCAGTTTTAGGGGAAATAAAAAACGAATTAATATCTAATGTATCTAAAGTATTCAGACCCAGTGCCATGACACACTCGATTCAGATTAGAATTATCCAGTGTCCTTTGGTCAGTCTTGAGATCTGTCATGCCCAGAGCATGACCCATGGAGAGGCCTCTAGCCTTCTCCATGCCGCTGTGGGCTCCCCAGTCAGAGCAGCTGCATTCAGTTGACTCTGATTGGGGAGCCTACTTAGGTTAGGGTTTTCACCACACTTGGTGTGGTTTATTGTTTGTGCGTCACAGCTTCACGGTTTGTCCTTTGTTTAATTCCATTGCACAGTGGATACGCTACACGTTTCTTCGTATGTTGCTTATATGTTTTCTGCTGCTGGTTTACAGCACCTTTCATTTTGCGTGTACAGTCCGTGTTAGTTTGTGTCCTGTCTTAGTTCTGGATTAAATTCACTTTTCATTTCAAAAAGTCTGCGTTTGGTTCTGCACCCCACTACAACCATGACAAGATCTCTCTAGAAATGTATTGTAGTTTACTTTTGCAAATGAACTGTATAAGATCCAACACTTTTACAGTGCAAAGGTGACCAAGATCCCACCTATCACTATAACAGAGCTTTAGAGTTTCTATGCAGGAATGGCAGAACGTGCCAGAAGAATAACTATCACTGCAGCACCATCAATCAAAACCTTAATGGTGGAGGGGCAAGACCAGGTGTGCCCAAACTTCTTCCTATGAAGGGCCAAAAATCCAACTTGACTGAGGGCAGTGGGCCGAAGGTAAAATTGTATTATAACAAATTGTATTATATTATGTTGTTTGATGCGGGGGCCCTAGTTTGGGCCCCCCTGGACTAGACAAAGGCCGCTCTTGAGTAATATGCATACAATATTCAGTTTCTCTTCTTTAGCTGCTGTGTATATTCATAGGAGAAGATTATGATTAACAGGTAATGCTTTGCAAAGGTGCTTCTTTGCATTTAACGTGAAACAGGGAAAAAGGTAAGGTAGGGAAGGTAAAATAACGTAATTATGGGTTACCATACTTTTCCATTTGTTATGTGTCCGAAAACTAGAGATTACTTTCATTGCTGTTGTTACTTGTGTTCTTAGAATGTCTTTGTTCGTATCAGTTGTTTTGTTCTGCTCTCAATTCCAATTCCTAATAGTAACCAAAAGTTCCAGATTGTAGCCAGTGTCTATCAGTAAATTCCTACTCACTAGTAAATACCAGGAAGATTATGATATGCTACAGCCAATGTTGATATTGCCAATGAGTAAAGGAGTAGCGCAAGTTTGATATGATCTACCCTCAAGACTTCAAGTCGCCTCAGGCTATCCAAATAAACACACATTTTATGCCATTATTTATATTGGGGGGGGCGGGGTTATTTATAAATACATATGCTATCAAGTGTCAATCCAAAGCAGAGCTAAACTCTAGCTGAAAATTGGCTCCTGGTGGAGGCTTGACACCAAAGGGTGAAATATATGAGTATGTCTGAAGATGAGCCAGTGATGCTACTGTATGAATATAAAGTTGTATATATTTAATCTCTGAAGGAACTTTGATAAAAACCTGTGGTTGCTTTAAATGTAACACCAAAGCTACAGAAATCAGCCGGCTTGGCTAAACAGCAAATAAACGCCTTCTGCAAATGTACCTACTACCTCAGTTACACATGATAGTCTTATCCAGATTTAAATTTTAGCTGTACACTCACACACAAGTGTATCTGGATAGCATGGGGTTTTATCAATAAACAAGTGATAACTGAAGTATTTGAGATGTGAATTTCTCCATTATTTTTAATTAGGAAATTTGCCAAGTTGATGCGTAAAGGTCCCAGTAGAGACTCAAAGTTGTTTAGCACATAACAGGCTAATAAACAAACAATGCATTGTCACAGTAATGTTATTTATGCTTCATTGCATGGTTGTTTTCCAACATTAATACACACATATTTGGTATTTTCTGTCTGTTTCTGCTGTCCTGTAGATACATGTAAATTTACAACAGTACACCGACCATCTGTTTAAATGTAGGTTTGTATTTAGTCCCATATTCCAAGCACACAGTTATGTGCCTGAAGTATTATTTTACTTCCATCATAATTAAGTAAGGTTATCATAGGTCCTGTGAGTTAAGAAGTGTCATTTTTCACTCAATGTAGAAGTGTTTAGAAATGTATCAGTCTTATTTATTAACATAACATACAACTACAATTTGCTGGAGTATTAGATCCATATCCACAAATGTCATTGGTAATGTATTTCTAAATACATCATGGCTTTTTACTGTTTGCTATTTACCTCTAAAACATATCCACTCCAACTATGGCTTTGCATATCTTCAGCTGCATTTCTATTTGACACCTCCATTTATAGTAAACCGTCACCCAGCAAACTCACAGCTACAACGTCAAGATTATGATCCTGCTCAACAGATTTTAGTACTGTGAAATTCAAACTGCAGCACACAGTTGCCCAGCTAAAATTGTTACATGCACCACCGCCAAAAACTCTTTAATGGAATCCCATTCAAATGAGCAGTATGTCAGACAAAGAAATTGCAAGTCCTAAACAACAAAGCATATAACATTTAGTCATGTATACACATCTTTGATGTGCTTTCATGTGATTTTCAACTTTGCTTAAGTTGTTTTTGACTTTAGTCTTAGGAAACAACTTGAACGTCCCTTTCGACGATATATATTCAAAATGATTCCCTGAAATTTGAAAATGAAATAACTACTTTCCTAAGGAGGAACGTTCACCTTTGCTCAACACACTTGGTAGAATAAAAATAATAGCACAATAAAACTGGTACAGCACAGTTATTTGTTCTACAAGCGGGTCCATCTTAGCCAACACCCCATTCTGCCAGTGTGTCGGAAAGAATGACCTACCTGCTTACAGTTCTTGGAGTTCTCAGCAGTGCTCCTTTTCAAGCAGCACTGTGGCTATTCTGATACTTGAGTGTCTGCTCAAAGTTGTGCTAGGTAATAAATCCTTTGAGCGGCATGTGTGTCTCTGCCTGAAGTTCCTCTGGTGCCCAGACTCAGTGACTGCCAAAAAGAATGTCTGGTTGGGTGAGCTGTGGAGAGGTAGCAACACTGAGTAACACTTCCTTTGAAATCATAAAAATGCTTAACAAGAACTTTCCATAACCACACCTTCAAAGAACCTATATATAATATAGCAATTCAGGAATCAAGATAAATATGCATTATTTTCCCGAATCAATATTTTCATTTGAATATTTCATTTTTATAAAACAGATTAAACAATGTGCAAAGTAAATGTTGTTGTTTTAACATTACTTCGTTTATCTGAAATACTACTAGACCTCTCATGTCATGCACCCTTAATGTGCATCACTGATTAGAATTCTAACACAAAAAAACATTTTGTGTGCTCTTCTGTGTTGCTGAAATGCTAATTCTCAAAGAACGTAAATCTGAAGTTTTAACTCTGCCTTATTAGCGCTGACCGTAACTGTTATTGTTGTGTGTAAAGATTGATGGATTAAACCCATTGCAATTTTTTTATACTTGGTAAAATAGTCATCTTTTACCAACATGATCTCAGGGGGAAAAGAAACCTTTTATACATAAATCTGTGAAACCCAATTTTGTATGATATGTTATGTTAGCTTACAATACAATGTGCTACCAAAACGTATAACACATTATGATTTAACTAAATCATGATATGAATGCTAATTAAACGTAAGATGTTACGACGGGTACAAAAACAATACATATGCTATTACTGAAACGTGTAATTTATTATAAATTTACCCAAAGGCAGGTAATGTCTCACATTTGTAATGTTCGGCTTCCCTGACAGGCACGCTACCCACTGCTCCAAATAGGGATATCTCATTTTGGGGGGACGAGTGATGGTGTTACCAAGATCACCATGATCTTACTTTTGTGGTCAAAAGTTTACATACACTTGTAAAGAACATGTACGTCATGGAAGTCTGAGTTTCCAATAATTACTACAACTCCTATTTTTCTGTGACTGAATCATTGGAGCACATACTTCTTTGTCACAAAAACATTCATGAAATGAGGTAAACTTTATTATGGGTCTTCTATAAATGTGACCAAATCTACTGGGTAAAAAATCACATAATGCACCAAATAACTATTGGTCAAGCAAAACTATTCTAGGATAAAGCATATATAACTTATTTAAATTGTTTAAATTATTATTTAACTATTTACATAGTTTTAATCTTGGTTGAAATAAGACTGAACAAATACCAATTTAAAGAAGTAACAAACATTTGTATTTGATATAAGAAACAAAACAGAAAAAAACTGAAATGTACTACTGTGTCTCAATGTTATACCTGTCCAAACACCACATTGATGAGTTGCTGATATAGAGTATTTGCTAGGACACCTGCCAGAGTCTTTGCTAGGACACCTGCCAGGGTATGACAGTATGCACTGTCATACCCTGGCAGAAATTGTGACATTTTGGCATTGATTTTGAAAATATGACTGAATGCAAGGATAGTTATCATATGAGGCCATGAATTATCACATAGTTGTTTGGCTCCTTTCTAAATCATAAATGGCCCTGATGAAAAGTTTACGTACCCTTGAATGTTTGGCCTTGTTACAGACATACAAGGTGAAGCACACACACATAGCTTAAAATGACAGTTAAAGGTAAATTTCCCATACCTGCAGCTTTTTAAATTTCAATTAGTGTCTGTGTATAAATAGTCAAACAGGTTGTTGCTCTAAAGTGGATGCACTGAGCAGGCTAGATACTGAGCCTTGGGGAGCAGAAAAAGAACTGTCAAAAGACCTGCGTAACAAGTTAGTGAAACTTTATTGTAATGTTGGGGTTGGGTATGTGGAAGCTAACACTAGGACCAAAGTGAAAGTCCAAAAATGGTTTGTATTTGAGTTCTTCCCAAACAAGAACAAGAAACAGTGGATTACAAATAAAACAAGAAAATAAAATCTCAAAACTCCCAAAATAATCACTGGCACCAAACTGTGAGTAACCCTGTGCTTAAATCATATTCCCCAACACACACATGTGAAACAGGTATGTTAGTGCGCAGTTTGCGTCTTCCTTGGAACCAGCGCCTTCTTACTTTCAATAGGACGGGGACTCAGAACACTGGTCGGAGGAAGCAGGATCCCGAGCTAGTGTTACAGAGCCCCCCTCTCCAGGCGAGGCTCCCGCAGTGCCATGCCAATGACCCCGGGGTTGACCCCGAGGGGCAGGGGGGCATCGTAAGAATTGGCGAGGGGACAGTAGACCACCTGTCTGAGAAGAGACACATAAAAGGAATTAGCAAACGTATAATTCGGAGGCAACTGTGTACATTACCTCGTTGACCCTACACAGGATTTTGAAAAGACCCATGAATTGTGGGCTTAATTTCTTGCATGGCTGGCACAAAGAAGATCCCGGATAGACAGCCACACACGATCCCCCACCTGTAACTGCGGTGCGTCTCTGCGCCGATGGTCAGCCTGCAACTTCTATGTCCTCAGCGCACGCTGAAGACGAACGTGCGCGGCATTCCACATCGCCTGATTAAAACAAGCATCCACGGTGGGGGCGTCCTGCTGACTCAGGTGCCAAGGAGCCAGAGCAAGTTGATATCCTCAAACGCACTAGCAAGATGTCAGTCTAGTGGAAGAATGACGTAACGAGTTTTGGGCATACTCCACCCACGGTATATAGCCGGCTTTTATCACCTGATTGATTTTGACAATACTATCTAAGAAACCGTCTGTCATGTCCTGGCTGGGGGCCCCTGGCCATCTTTGTGCCTCTGGCTTACAGTCAGGACATGCCGTATAGAGGTGCCTCTAGGCACCTCTGTGCTACTGTTGTGGGCTCCTCAGTCAGAGACAGCTGTTGTCAGTTGCCTCTGATTGGGGAGCCTACTTAAGTTAGGTTTTTTGCCACACTAGGTGTGGTTTATTGTTTGTGCTACTGTTTACGTTCACGGTCATGTTTTGTTTGTTTTCCCAGTCCCTGTGGATACGCTACATGTTTGTCTGGAAGTCATTCACAGTGTGTTTTATGTTTTGTTAGTTATTTGTTTAGCTGTTAACTCCAGCACCTTTCATTTTGTGTACAGTTTGTTTGTTTTGTGTTTAAATAAATTCACCTTTTACTTTTAAAAATGTTTGTGCATGTTTCCGTCACTCACCAAGATTGTGATACCGTCTCAGTTCTTGATTTTGTCGTTCCACCTGACCATTAGATTGCGGTTGATCAAATTCACTAGATGTCAGATTCACTGCTACTCCCAGATGTTCCATGAAGCCTATCCATACGCGCTAGGTAAACTGAGGACCTCGGTCCGACACAATGTCTTCGGGGATGCTATAGTGCCAAAGACTTGCTGGAATAAGGCCTCTGCGGTTTGAAGAGCTGTAAGGAGAATGGGCAGGGGAAGAAACCAGAATGCTTTGGAGAACCTGTCAACTACTACCAGAATGGATGAAAAAAGGACTAACAAAATCTGTAACAAAATCGGTAGAAAAATGGGACCACGTTTTCTGAGGAATGGGCAGGGGATGGAGTTTGCCATAGGGCAAATGGCGTGGTGTCTCACTCCGTGCACTGATTGAACAGGACTGTATGTACTCCCTCTCTAGCCCCCTTCCAGCTAGGGGTAGTTACAGCAGACTTGCGGAACTCAATCGCTTGCTGAAAACTGAGTTCTGCCAGCCACAGGAGCTCGAGTGTATACATAACTATCTCTCTTTTTTGGTCTCTCCAAGAAATAATGTCAGGCCTGATCTGCTGAAGAGTGACAGACTCTATGGTTACACAGGATTAAGGACTGCAACGTAATTATATTCACGGAAACGTGGTTAAATAATACCACTCCGGACAATGCAATCAGCCTTGAGGACCTCCGTGTTTTCCGCGCTGATAGAACAGTAGCTGTAGTCTCAGGTAAGACCAAAGGTGGTGGTCTGTGCATCTATGTGAACAATATGTGGTGTACCGACGCTAACCTCTTCGAGAGTCACTGTTCTACCAATCTGGGATATCAACTGTAGACTCTTTTACCTGCCTCTAGAATTTTCGACATTGTTGTTACCGCAGCTTACATTCTACCTGATGCTAATGCTCAGTTAGCAATGAAAGAACTGGAGGCTGCCATTAGCAAAAAAACAAACGTCACATCCAGATGCCGCTATAATTGTTGCTGGGGATTTCAACCACTCCAGCTTGAAAACTGTTTCCCCCAAATTCTTTCAAAATGTCTCCTGCCCCACAAGAGGAGACAATACACTAGACCACGTGTACACAAACATTCCTGAGGCTTACAAAGCCACCCCGCTCACCCACCTGGGTCAGTCTGATCACCTATTGTTGAAGTTAAATCTGCTTCCCCCGAGTCCGAATCAGAGAATGTCCACGCGGTCCAAGTCTTTCCAAACTAAACACCTTTATTAGCAGATAATTATCCAGAGATCGTTCTCCACCGTACAGTAGACAAGATCTGAATTACTTTCACCTGGCCACAGCTTAAGTACAGCTCCTCCCACCCCTCAGTCATTGGATAGAATCTGTTGAGTGGGCTTCCTGTGTGGGCGTGTCCCTTTCTTGCAGACCCCATCTCTGATTGTGGGGCCATCTGGTGACATCGGAGGCAGACGAAGAGGACGGTTGCTGGCGCCAGGAGATCTGCCTGGAGATATCACCTAAATTGTGTTTACACTTCCCCTCCTGTGTTCCCTCTCCGTATCAGGGTCAGTGTGATAAGCCAACAGACAATAAACCAGGTCCCCCTATCCCCCTTGATCTCTTGACTTATGGTCCTACTCTGGAATGTACTAATTAACATTTTATCACCCCACTGGCAAGGTTTGTTTCTAACAGCACACCACACATCTAATCTTAACTAAAATATTCCACACTATCACCTCTCATCCTTCCCAAGTATTTACCTATCATCAAGCGTGTGAAACCTACAGTGAGGACAGTCAAAGTGTGGCCTGAGGGATCATACTTATCAATACTGCATCAGTTTCAACAGACAGACTAGAGTTTGCTTGCCACTCAGGCTACTACTGACTCCCATATTGACATTGATACATATGCATCATCTGTCCTGGAATACATCAACACCTGCACCAAAAATTTCCCCACTTATAAACAAATAAAGACCTTCCCCAACCAGAAGCCTTGGATGAACAAAGAGGTCCGACTGCTGCTGAAGGCAGGTGATGCTGCTTTCAGATCTGGAGACACGGAGGCCTACAACACATCCAGGGCCAACCTGAAAAGGGGCATCAAGATGGCCAAACACGCCCACAAACAGAGAATTGAGGAGCATTTCCAAAACAACTCTGACCCTTGCCGCATGAGGCAGGGCATTCAAGCCATCACTGATTACCGACCTAAACACCCCACCCCCTCAGCCACTGATGTCTCCCTCACAAATGAGCTGAACACCTTCTACGCCCGCTTTGACGAAGGACAACAAAGACCCAGCCACAAAATTTAAGCTCAACCCAGATGCCGTCCCCCTCAGTCTGTCCATCGCGGACGTGTCTTCTGCATTTAGCAGGGTGAATGCATGCAAAGCAGCTGGTCCTGATGGTGTTCCTGGGCGTGTGCTCAGATCATGTGCTGGGCAGCTGGCTGGGGTCTTCATGGACATCTTCAACCTGTCACTGTCCCAAGTGGTTGTCCCCACGTGCTTTAAGACCACAACCATTGTGCCAGTGCCAAAGCTGTCGACTGCATCAAGCCAAAATGATTTCCGACCTGTCGCACTCACCCCCACAATCATGAAGTGCTTCGAAAAACTGGTCTTGGCTTTTAAGGCCTGCCTCCCTCCAACTTTGGACCCACACCAGTATGCCTACCGCCCAAATAGGTCTACCGAGGACGCCATCGCCCTGACCCACCTGGACAAAACCAATTCATATGTAAGGATGCTGTTCATCGACTTCAGCTCGGCGTTCAACACGGTCACCTCCTCTATACTTGTTACCAAACTCCACGAACTTGGGATCAGCCCCTCTCTCTGCAACTGGACTCTGGACTTTCTTACCAACAGACCCCAGTCTGTCAGGTTAGACAACCTCACCTCCTCCACCCTGACCCTGAACACTGGTGTCCCACAGGGCTGCGAACTTAGCCCACTCCTGTACTCTCTTTTCACCCATGACCGCGTCCCTCTGCACAGCTCCAACACCATCGTCAAGTTTGCAGACGACACTACGGTGGTTGGCCTGATCAGCGACAACGATGAGTCAGCCTACCGAGAGGAGGATAAGTACCTTGTGGCTTGGTGTGCAGACAACATCCTGGCCCTCAACACCAAGAAGACCAAAGAACAGATTGTGGATTACAGGAAGTCTAAAGGCTGCATCCATGCCCCAGTCCTCATTGATGGGACCACGGTGGAAAGTGTTCAATGACAGTAAAGTTGAATCTAATCTAAATCTAATCTAACTAGTTCATCATATCCCCCACCCATCCCTAAAAGGTTCTTTTGAGGTTTTACTTATAAAAGTGAACCAGGCTGATAAATCGCTAGTCTAGGAGAAATGTATGTTGTACAACTAATAATTGTTCCCAATGACCCTGGAATATTGGACCACTGTCTTATCACATTTACCGTTAAATCAAAAAGCCCACTTGCACCCCAAACAATAACTTTTACAAGCAGTAATATAAATTCTCACACTACAAATAATAGCAAATAAATCTGTAAACACTCAAATTGAGGATTTGTATTCAATACTGCGCAACACTTTATATAGGGTTGCACCACTAAAAACGAAATAAGCCACAAGAAACTTGCTCCCTGGTACACAAACAATACTAGAGCATACAAGCAAGCCGCCAGAAAGTTTGAGCAAAAGTGGCGTTCCACCCAGTTGGAAGTATTTACAGTGGGGATAACAAGTATTTGATACACTGCCGATTTTGCAGGTTTACTACTTACAAAGCATGTAGAGGTCTGTCATTTTTATCATAGGTACACTTCAATTGTGAGAGACAGAATCGAAAACAAAAATCCAGACAGTCACATTGTATGATTTTTGGGTAATTAATTTGCATTTTATTGCATGACATAAGTATTTGATCACCTACCAACCAGTAAGAATTCCGGCTCTCACAGATCAGTTAGTTTGTCTTTAAGAAGTGTTGAGTTATTAATCTGCTTCCCCCGGGTCCGAATCAGAGAATGTCCACGCAGTTCAAGTCTTTCCAAACTAAACACCTTTATTACAGATAGCTATCTGGAGATCGTTCTCCACCGACAGTAGACAAGATCTGAATTACTTTCACCTGGACCCAGTTTATATACAGCCCCTCCCACCCCTCAATCATTGGATATAATCTGTAGAGTGGGCTTCCTGGGTGGGCGTGTCCTTTTCTTGCAGACCCCATCTCTGATCGTGGGGCCATCTGGTGACCTCAGAGGCAGACGAAGAGGACAGTTGAAGGGGGGTGCTGGTGCCAGGAAGTCTGCCCGGAGATATCACCTAAATTGTGTTCACACCTCCCCTCCTGTGTTCCCTGTCCCCATCAGGGTCAGTGTGATAAGGCAACAGACAATAAACCAGGTCCTCCTATTCCCCCCTTGATCTCTTGACTCATGGCCCTACTCTGGAATGTACTAATTAACATTTTAACACCCCAGCCTGGCTTGCTCTCTCTAAGTTCAGCTTCACTGGCCCTGTTTGTTTCTAACAGCTAATCTTTAACAAAAATATTCCACAGAAGCCCTCCTGTTCTCCACTCATTACCTGTATTAACTGCACCTGCTTTAACTTGTTTCCTGTAGAAAAGACACCTGTCCACACAATCAATCAAACAGACTCCTACCTCTCCACAATGGCCAAGAACAGAGAGCTGTGTAAGGACATCAGGGATACAATTGTAGACCTGCACGAGGCTGGGCTACAGGACAATAGGCAAGCAGCTTGGTGAGAAAGCAACAACTGTTGGTGCAATTATTAGAAAATGGAAGAAGTTCAAGATGACGGTCAATCACCCTCGGTTCCGGGGCTCCATGCAAGATCTCACCTCGTGGGGCATCAATGATCATGAGGAAGATGAGGGATCAGCCCAGAACTACACGGCAGAACCTGGTCCATGACCTGAAGAGAGCTGGGTCCACAGTCTCAAAGAAAACCATTAGTAACACACTACGCCGTCATGGATTAAAATCCTGCAGCGCACGCAAGGTCCCCCTGCTCAAGCCAGCTCATGTCCAGGCCCGTCTGAAGTTTGTCAATGACCATCTGGAGGATCCAGAGGAAGAAGGGTAGAAGGTCATGTGGTCTGATGAGACAAAAATAGAGCTTTTTGGTCTAAACTCCACTTGCCATGTTTGGAGGAAGAAGAAGGATGAGTACAACCCCAAAAACACCATCCCAACCGTGAAGCATGGAGGTGGAAACATCATTCTTTGGGGATGCTTTTCTGCAAAGGGGACAGGACGACTGCACCGCATTGAGGGGAGGGTGGACGGGGCCATGTATCGTGAGATCTTGGCCAACAACCTCCTTCCCTCAGTAAGAGCATTGAAGATGGGTCGTGGCTGGGTCTTCCAGCTTGACAACGACCCGAAACACACAGCCAGGGCAACTAAGAAATGGCTCCGTAAGAAGCATCTCAAGGTCCTGGAGTTGCCTAGCCAATCTGAAGGTGCTCCAAAATATTTCAAAAGGGCTCCTGAATTTGCATAAAAATACAGTATATGAGTCTAACACCCTCATTTATTGCACAATGACATTTTTGTTATTATGCACTTATCACACTTTCAGAATAGCAACTAAATGAACCATACAACCGCCTTGGCAAATTCTAGGCATAAGACACCCCAAAAGATGTAATATATCACAAAACAAAAACCTATATTTAAATACAAAAACAAATATTTGCATATTATTGACATATTTTAAGTTAGCATACAGTTTTGGAAATGACTCTTACTGAGCTCTGGACCTAATCAATACGATCCCAGAAAACCTTTATGATGTCACCTCAACGAAAGTTAACCAAATCAATAATGTAGCACATTGTTGTAAATGTTTTATTGTTTTGGGGCAGGCTACACATATTATCATGGTGGAACTGTCACTGTAAAATGTAATCCAATGTTAAGAAAGCTAATTGGAAAGAAAACGTAATGTTGCCGCCCTATGTGTAATAGCACAGCAAGCAACACAAGCTAACCACATTGTGTTACATGCATATAGTATTATACTCATAAAGAGATTACATGATAGCTGCAAACCTGTGTTTTTGTCTTCTTCTTGCATATTTTGTTCTATACTGCGCAGGGCTTGGGCCTTTTGTTATCAATAAATGACCCATCCTCCAACACTATCAAGGGTCAAGACTGAACCAATTCACCTTGGTGTTGTGCAGACTGGTTTTATATTTGTTCTTACCGATTTCGCATTTTTTTTTTAATGCAGCTATATATCTGTGAAAATATGCATTCCCAGTATTATGAATAAGTTGTGGTATATTTGGAAGGATTTCGTAGTGCGACGGAATTTACTACATGCATTATTAGTACTGTATGAAGTCAGAGATGCGCTTTTTGATAGATTTCCCCGCTCCCCCCTCAGGCTTCCAGTGGGGAGGCCTAAGTTCAACTTTCCTCCCCATCTCCTGCTTCTGAGTGGGCACCCGTCCCAGCCCAGGCAGTAGTCTGCCTAGCTCACAAACTAGAATCATGGCGCCCACTCTGCCTAGATGAATTCTCCCACAAGGGAACATTAATTTACAAAATCTGCAAATGAGCGATAGAGACTGATCGCGCAAATGTCACCATTCTGATTATTATAATTTTTTGGGGCTGGCGCCCTGTGCCGCACCCCGGCGGCCCATGTCACCCATAGTTAAGTCCGCCCCTGCTCTCCTCTTGCGTTTCAACATAGAAGGACATGAAGTCTTGGCCCACACCTGTGGAGTACCAGGCTCAGAAGAACTTGTCCAGAGCCCTCCTGGTTGTTTGCAGAACAAGCCGATACTTGACGATTCCAGCTGCCACCCTGCTGACCCCCTAATCAACCCACCTTGGACTGTCCCTGTCCTGCAAATCTGGTCATGCTTATGCCTAGATTAGGCTTTGTAGACTCTGAACACAGCCCATGCAAATTAATTATTTATTAATAGTTGTCATGTCCGCGCTGGGGCCCCAGTCAGGTTTTTGCAGGTTTTCCTACTTACAAAGCATGTAGAGGTCAGTAATTTTATCATAGGTACACTTCAACTGTGATAGACGGAATCTAAAACAAAAATCCAGAAAATCACATTGTATGATTTTTAAGTAATTCATTTTAATTTTATTGCATGACTTAAGTATTTGATACATCAGAAAAGCAGAACTTAATATTTGGTACAGAAACCTTTGTTTGTAATTACAGAGATCATACGTTTCCTGTAGTTCTTGACCAGGTTTGCACACACTGCAGCAGGGATTTTGGCCCACTCCTCCATACAGACTTTCTCCAGATCCTTCAGGTTTCGGAGCTGTTGCTGGGCAATACGGACTTTCAGCTCCCACCAAAGATTTTCTATTGGGTTCAGGTCTGGAGACTGGCTAGGCCACTCCAGGACCTTGAGATGCTTCTTACGGAGCCACTCCTTAGTTGCCCTGGTTGTGTGTTTCGGGTCGTTGTCATGCTGGAAGACCCAGCCACGACCCATCTTCAATGCTCCTACTGAGGGAAGGAGGTTGTTGGCCAAGATCTTGCGGTGCAGTCGTCCTGTCCCCTTTGCAGAAAAGCATCCCCACAGAATGATGTTTCCACCTCCATGCTTCACGGTTGGGATGGTGTTCTTGGAGTTGTACTCATCCTTCTTCCGCAAATTAATCACTTAAAAATCATACAATGTGATTTTCGGGATATTTGTTAGATTTTATTTTTGATTCCGTCCCTCACGGTTGAAGTGTACCTATGATAAAAATGACAGACCTCTACATGCTTTGTAAGTAGGAAAATCTGCAAAATCGGCAGTGTATCAAATACTTGTTCTCCCCACTGTAGCTGTGTCGCTTAGCTCAATATAGTACCAATTATCATTGATAATATCTTGGCTGCTCTGCACATGACCTCCAGACCCTCCAATGGATGTATAAACTGACATTACTGGAGCCATGCTCCTATGCATGAATTCTATTCAAAATAATGCTTAAAGAAATCCTGAATTATTGTGAACCCATTTCACCCCAGTCACACACTATTCAGCTGCTGACTGTCAGACAGGAACTGAACCAAATCATAGGGTCTTGTAGGCAGAGACTTGGGGAGAGTTCCTATTCACAAGTAATCATGCTTTGGAAACCAGACTCTGCTAAACTGGACATGTATGTACTCACGTAGACACTCACCAAGACACACCATGTTAATACATTTAAAGTACTCAGCATTCTTAGTTTCAGTTGTTAATATTTCATTAATGTTTGATTATTATCTGGAATATTTGATAGTTTTGTCCAATTGAATGTATTTTTTTGAGTGTTGATGAGCAGGAACCTGCAAGGATATTGTGGTGTGCATTGTATATCATGTGCATATGGGTAATAAAAACTTGAAACTTGAACTTGTAATGCTCATACCTATAAATACTCATGCAGTATCGTGCTCTGGCATGTAGCAGTTTAGCAGATGAAGTAGAAGCAGGTGGTAGTAAAGTAGGCAAAGTTACCATTTATTCATTAATTAGCACAGTGTGTGTTTGGCAGCCTTTATCATTGAGGGATTTGATGTCATCTAATAAATATGGCACAAGGGGATGGAAGACTTTAAACTGAGTTTTAGAGTCAATTTCCAAGTACACAACACTGTGATGTCTACTACGTAATAATAAGATAATGTTTTTCAAGTTAAATCATTTTCAATAATTTCGGTCATACACATGGATTATACCAGTTTCTTTTTGGTGAATTTACAAGATGGAAATATTAGGCCATTCTAAGCACATCCGATAGCTCGGAGGGTGTTTAGGCTGTTACTTTTAGGAGTCACATATTGTCTGTAGTCATTGGGGTTCTCTCCCCCGCTGGAGCCATGAGCAAAGCAGCAGTGTGGGTGGTGGCCTCCCTGGTATTTTCACTACATCATGTGATGAGGGCATGGAACAACTGAGACGTCTAAAATTACAGCCTCGGGACCATTGGTTTCCTTTTTCATTCCTACCTGCAATAAGAGAAGGCAATACCTACTAGTCCCACCCCCCGGTTTGGTTACAGTGGGTTTTTCCCCAGTCATTGCTCTTAGCGTCTACCCATTACCCACACTTTTAGGGTAACTTCAGAAGTGCAGATCTACAGACAAGTTATCCCTGTTCACCGATTCCCCCTCCCCGTTGTTGCCCCATTGCTGACCACAGGGAGAAGTCCAGAGGGAGTCCTTGTTATATAGCTCACAGGGTACTCATAATGTTGTCAGTGCATGCTTCAGTTGAATTGCTGCAAACACAGCACTGCAGTTAACTTGATCTTTCTAATAACTGTTTACTGGTGACATGTCTAATTAATTCCTCTCAATCTAATACAAGGCAAATAGAAGTGGAAAGGTGAGCAATAGAGGGGCCATAACTTGGCTGCATCCTCAAGGGATCAACACAGTGTAATGATAACAGTCACAGCTCTCTCATAGTCACTCAGCTTCAAGTCAGAGCCCTCTTGACAACAGAATCCATTCAGGACTAAATTTGCCCCCATAAGAATACTAGTTATCACAGAATTAAGGATTTTATTTGGATCCTCATTTGCTACTACCAAAAGCTGCAACTGTGGTTCACATAAAACATATGCTTAACGTGGAACATTAATATACAAGTTCCAAGAACTAAATACTTACATTGAAAACAACATACACAACGAGGATTTCCAGATTTTCAATCTTGAACTCTAAAGCCAAACACAGCTGATGCCACGCATATGTTTTGTCAGTGTTAGGGAAATGGTAAAATGTATTATATTACACACCCTCTTACAAGGAATGTCCCTCATTCATGCATCACTTTTCTAAAAAGGCCTGTCAGTAAGCAGTGTAATGGGAGGGTATGGTCATTTTCAATTGTCTTGATGAGAGGGCGTTCTTCTCAATAATACAGTTGTGATGAAGGCAAGCTAGCTGTTGCTGATGAGATATGATGATGGCATATGAAATCTGTACTGAACAACAAACTGGCTTTCACCTCCCAAGAGCAAAATACTTGATAAAGTTTGACTGTTTAAAGCAATCACCCAGATTCAGTTTGGATAAAAATAAATTTAGAGCGGGCATTCAAGTACGGGCTCCAGCTGTTTACTGCGAAGTGATCAAGTTTTTTTCCAGCCCTGAGCCAGGATTGTTTTTGTTAACATTTGACCAGATTTGAGGAACTCTGGTACTATCTCAGCACGAGTAAAATGTATCCAAATCGATAGAAACATGTATTTTTGTTATATAGCAAACAAAGGGAACTATATATTTTTATATTGAATTAAATTAATGTACTACAAGAAGACTTTGTGGGGTTTGGGAAATGGTGACTTTGGCTGAATGCAGACCAGGGCAAGGCAACCTCTTCTCTGGCTCCCCAAGACAATTCATATTTATGTTTAAACCCCATACTGGCACACTGGATTCAGATAGCAAACTATCAAGGTCATGACTAATTGAATTCTGAGTGTTGGTTAAAGTAACAATTTAAGTTTTTGGATGGGACCCAAAGAGAGGTATAGGAAACCATGTTCTAGACCTGTGGTTCTCTGTCCTGGTCCTCAGATTTTAAATGGGTAAAGAAAGTATGTCTGTGCCCTATAGCGCTAACACACACACACACACAGCTAATTTAAATGTAAACTGCTCATTAATTTGAGGCAGGTGTGTAGTTCTAGACAACCAAAATATTCACTCCTGTTTTCCCAGGAACATGACCGACCTGAACTTGACAATAAAGCCATAAAGCCTCTCCCTGAAGTGGCTGAGTCTTCTTTTCTGACTTCTGTGGTTATACGTGTTCTATGACACTTAGAGTTGATGTGTTAGTGATAGGCCACCTGCCACCCTAGCAAAATCTAATTCTGTCTGGTTTCTGTCTGGTTTCTGGTGTCAGATGGTTTGTTTGGTTTTGCTACAGTGGAATTCTTGTTGCGGTTTTAAGATGCCTTGTGGAGTAGGATTTGACCAGTGCCAAAGTAGTTTAGGCTGCAGGCAAGCAAAAGTAGTCTGTGGTAGCATCTCTGCAACATAGTTTGGCGTAGTCCCCATTGATGAAATTTTTTTCTCAGGTTCTTGACCCTATCTAGTCACCAAGCTCCAAGGAGCAGAGTTGTTCTCCTTTTGGAAGAGCTGCTTTCACTTGTGAGTGGACAGACCTCAGACTGTTAAGTGATTTTAGATTCTCAATCATGCTATTCCTGATCAAGGTCAGTTGTCTTCTATCCAGTGGGGTTTCCATCAGTCTCATTGGTCTTCCTGTGAGGACCTCATGAAGATGGAGACCTGAAGAGTCATGATGTATATGTCTCATGTACACCAGAACCAGACTGTAACCCATGACATTAACATTTCTCTGCTCTGCTCAGCAATCGCCTCTGCTCAGCCATCACCTTACTTGAATTACTATTTACAGGCTGGTTTGCCCACTCTACACTGCCCCCACTGGCTATGTGATAAGCACAGTGTGCCCGCAAATCAATTTGGAAGCAGTCTGATAAAATGATTAGTAACCATAATCTCTTCTAAACTGTTTTGGTATTCCCCTGCTTGAGATTACATCTCTCAAAAAAGCTATTGCAACATCTCTTGCCTGCAGGGGAAACATTCAATCCACTTATGAACATCTAATATCATTGTATCCCTGGCAATCAATGAATCAATTGAATAAAACCCACCATTTGATGGTCAAATAGAATTTTTGGTGGTGGGTGAGAGGAATGCACATTTTGTGCACCTCTACCAACACCGTGTTGTAAAACAACCCACGTTTTGCTGAATTATTCTGTAAACACTGTGAATCCAGTTGAGTACCAATATATTTCTTTGCATACACACACATTTGCTTTATGACATATGGTCGACCCATACGAAGACTTTGCTAAACATGGTAAAGTGGGAAGAGCGGGTATACCTGTGGGTCCATGCCACAAAGAGTGGACATGGTCACACTTGCATTGTCTGTACAATCCAGTCTTCTCAAAAGCATTAGCTCCCTGCTGTAACATGGAGACTACATCAAGAGTGAGAGACACACACGCACCCGAGGAGTGTGGAACCTCAAAAAACGGTTGTGGGGTTGGAGGCCCGTGGTGAATACGCTACGAATCACCAATATAGCTTAAATATAGTTTTATGGGGTTGGAGGCCCGTGGTGAATACGCTACGAATCACCAGTATAATTTTATAGTTTGTTGGGGGTGGAGACCCAACATTAAAACTCCAGATGATATTGTGTAATTGTATATTGTGGTACCTGTGCAGTGGATTGTGTGTCTTGTTTCAGTATGAGTGATTGTTTGCTGTTACGTGTACCAGCTACACTTGGTATTTCAGACCTGTGTTGCTGGATTTGTTTTCACAGTGCTTGAGGCACGTAAGATAAGATTTAACCTTGGTCGTATTTGCCGAGTAAAGGCTGGTTAAAGGTGTGCTGTGTGGTTTACTTCCTTGAACTTATCACAGAACTAGATAGGGGCCGGAAAGGGAAGAATATCCAAAATAGGTAGAATGGAATTGGGAGTCTGTTAATTAATAATATAAGGTGTGGTGGTAAGTGATAAATTAAGTGTGTAACATGGCAGGCCGCCCATGATTAGGTTAGAATCTAGGATAGGCCCAATATAACAGGGAATTCGTTTACATAAACACACACCCCACACATAGTCAGATCTCATTAGAGGCTTTCATGGTTAGACTCTGCAAGAGGAAGAAATAGGTGGTTGATGGTATTCATCATACACAAACACACACACACACTGAGTCACACACTCACTCACACACTCACTCACACCTTTTGAAAGAAGTGGGTGAAGTTGACCTTGGATGGGCCTACACAATGTCATACACACACATGCACACAGACAGGCAGAGGAGGAGGCCAGGGAGTGGCCTTAGGTAACAGTAAAGAATACAGAGGTTAGTTAAGGATAATTGATATAGCACAAATTTGTAGAACAGGCATAAAACTGCATTCTGAATATCAGAAAGTGGAGCTAAAATATTAAAAGGCCTAAATTGTTGGTAGTCATCCCAGGAGAGGGAAGTAATAAAGCTACTCTTAGCAGAAGGAGAGGGCCTGCTAAATAGCATAGTTAAAGTAAGAGGAAGGTGGCATAGAAATTGAGCAACAATTCCCTTATTTAAAACAAGTTAACATAGAGTAAAAATCTGAGTTTATGTTGCACTATCGGAATGGCAATCCAATTAGAGTACTCCTTGTATCCGGAATTTTAGAAACAATTGAGCAGATCAAAATATGAAACTCAACAAAAACATGTTGAGTAAGAATCAATTAGCCAGTGTTGTATGTATTGTCTAGGTGTTTGTACGTCATGTGTTTGTCTTGTTATGTTGGGACATATGAAAATTGACATGATAATAGGGGTTTCTGTCCGGTTTTCCTGATCCTGTCAGCTTGGGTTCTTTCTCCAGTCGGGTCCAGCCCGCGCGTCCAGCAGTTTAATCTGGATCTTTATTCCTCCCTCGATGAGCTAAACTTATTGAGTTTGAGATGGAAGGGGCTGGCTGGAGTGAGGCTAGAGCATGATTAGGTACAGGCTGCCAGACCTAAATTGTAATTTGGGGTGAGAACGCAATAAGCGTTTAGGGACGTGCACGTAGGCACATTTTCAGTAGGTTAGTGTTACACTTGGGCACAGTTTTATTTTTGACGTGTGACGACACGCAGGGGTACACAAAAATATACAGATTTGTTTGGGGTGACGTTCTCTTTGTGTTTCGTCTCTGTAATGTTTTGTGTCTGTCTGTCCGAGTGTGTGCGTTCGTAGGGCTGTTAACTTGTGTGTGTGGAGATAGGGGCGTTTCTGGCGAGAGCGGAAAATAGGTTAATGGAGGTGTATATATGCGCACACCGATTGGTGGTAAATGTTGGGTGTTTTTTCGGTAATTGGTTTGGTTTCCCTGTGCGGGAGGGATCCAATGTTTTTCAGGTAATATGTGTATTTGATCACGTTTACCGTGTTGGCGGTTCGACTGCCTAATGTTTTTAGTGGGTCTGTTCGCTGACATGTGTCCAGTTAGATAAATGATTCTGATGACTTTGTTCAATTAAAATCATCAAAGTATTTAATAACTTGAGCATAATGTCCAAATCGAACGTGCACGGCTCTTGTTTCGGCTGGGAACAGCTGAGAAGAAGAGACCCGTTATTTAGTTACATTCAAATTTATAGGTCCTCCTTAAGGGAGCCTATTGGTCATATCTGTTGTTCTGTGTCCGGCAGAGACCATCTCGTCTCTTCCTCCCATGCCTTAGGAGTTTCCTGTTATTAGTATTGTCCAACCTTAAGACATGTTTTCAACATAAATACTACACATTAATACTTGTTTTGTTCTTATCTTTAAGCAGCTTCATTTGACTATTAATAATGCATTCATGATTTGGCTTCACATTCTTAAGGCACAAGCATACAATTATACACTTTGGTATTACAGCTTATTATATATAATAATATATATATTATTGATCCATTATTTCAAAACACACCGCATGAACCGCATTTATTTCCCTTACACAGGTGTGCAGCCGCCCGTGAGCGATAGGGGGGGTGCTTTTGCATAGGTGATTTTTATTTAGTTTGTTCTCTTGGGGTCCTCTTATCAAACATACGCTGTTTCGGCGGTCATCTTTTCTCTCCTTCTCTGGAGAGGACCAGTAGTGGAATCCTGGTTCCACTGGGGGCGTAGTTTTGGCGTTGCACATGCCCATAGGGTGTAGCATTCATGATGATTCTGTGTCCTGGGGGGACTGACTTTGAAATACTCTGTCGATTCACGTTTCTCCATAGATACGTGGCCTGCTTCACTTTTGGTTTTCTGTTTATTTTTTGGTGGCCTCCTCCTGATAGTATCTCTTAGTTGTTGGCACAACTAGCGAGATAAATAGGGGGAGAAGTTGGGGATTTTAAATATTTAAGGGGATTTTAGGTATTTGGGGTAGTGTAAGAGGTGAACTTAGAGCTCAAAGTTAATCAAATATGTAGACAGAAAGTAATTACACTGATATTTTTAGGTCCCAGACTCACTGTAATGGGGTTAACTTGTTTTGGGGGATTGTTAAATTGATGAGAAGTCTAACATACTAAGTTTAGAGTGAAATGTATCTTACAATTTTGTTTTGGCCAAGCTAAATAAGACCTGAGTTGTTTGGAAGACTGGGAGATGTGGGAGTTTGGTACAGGTTGAATTATCACAAGGGGATGGTTCTGATTTGGTGATTGGGTTTGAGGAATGTTGACTGAGTTTAGAGCTGTAGGAGAGTGTAGGGAGCCACCCCCTCCCACCAAGGCCCGTGTGCTGGGGGGAGAGTTCTGTAGATTAGGTTGGGGGGAGTTAATTTGTTTGTTTGGAATTCCTTAGGACAGATACTAGTGACAATATCTAAATGGTATATTTCCAGTTTAAGCCATGAAGAATGGATAGATATAAGATATAAGGGGTTTAAAAACATTTTGTAATACAAAGCTTTACATTTAGGAAGATAATGCCAAACCCTCTAGTCAAGGTTTTAACATTGTGTTGTGCGATTTTCCATCCTAATCTCTCATAAAGGAGTCCTGAATCCTGCAACCCTGATAGACTGAACAATGAACGGCTACCGCAAAAGGGGGCCCAGATCATTCCAGGTCGAAACCACGCCCGGACCACAGAAAGACTGTCTTGAGGTCAGAATAGGACAATTGGACTTTGATCATTTCCAACACCACGATCAAGGAGAGATTAGAGGAATGGAGGAAGGAACACAGAACTACAAGACTCCTGCATTGATGACTACAACAGCCAGGAGCCATTTGACTGGACATGATGAAACCCGAGAGGAGAGGGGAGTTGTATTTTAACTTTTACAGCAGTTGGATATTTCATTTGGATTTTAGCAATTTTCTGACACAGGTTGATTACATGGAATGTTTCTTTTTTTTGTTATTGTACTTTTGCAAATTTTAATGTTTTGTTTTTGGCCCATTTTTGAGAATTTAGTTTGACAGCATTTTGGGGAAAATTATACCCCTACAGCAGAAAGACTAGTTTTTTCTATCTATGCAATGGGAGGGGTTGTGCTTATTGGGACTATATGATTACTAATGCAGGTCCTTTTGGGGAATGGAGGAGAGGGTACCCTTATAGCATTGGGGATGCCTCCAAAGTAGAAAGATTCTCCATAGTTTGGGGAGGGCTGGGCACGGCGCGTGACCCTTGTAAAAGCGATGAAATCCTACTAACCATCAAGTCTATTAAGCTTACAGATGCTGGCCATTATACACTGGGACTGGAGAGGTTGGGGAGAGACACCATGGGTTCCTTTACCCTGACAGTGAGGTCCAGACCACCGGTTCCACCAACGGGACAGCCACTGGTCCCGGTAACCTCTATTTACAATGCCACTTCCCGCACAGCCAGAGAAAACCGTATGGCCCTAGACATGATCCTAGCCAGTCAGGGAGGGGTCTGTAAGATGTTTGGGGAACAGTGGATGGCAGTATCACCAAGGCCTTGAGTGGGCTAAATAGGATCCATGGAAATAAAGGGCATGGCTGGAGTGGAGGAGACAGGGCTGTACTTGTGGTTGACTGGGTGGTATGATAAGTACTTAGCTATGGTGGTTACTGGATTTCTGAGCTTACTTGTTATGATTTTTATGTTAATATGTTTTACTGCTTGTATTATTCCCAGTTTGATTCTCTGTTTGAAGAAATCTGTTACAAAGGTTGTGCAGGCAGCGGGGATGATGCCTCTGTTGGGTGCTAGGTTGAACGAAGGAAAATGCACCTGACGGATGCTGATTCCTGGTTTGTGGAGGGTGAGGTGAATGAGTAACTGTTTCTGATAATGGTGTTTGACCGTCTCTTTAAGGTAAGCGGGTTATAAGTTCCTGGGTGGCTGGTAGCCAATTCAGAATAAATGTGTGTTCAGAACGGTCAGATGGATTGTGACACCCTATCCGGTGTCAAAAGGGGGAATATCAAATTTATTTTTGCCTTTGCATTTCTTAATTTGTTCTGTTTTTATTTAGGCCTGTATAGTCACGCCTAGATGGCGTGAAAAGGGGGATTATGAGGGATGGGTGGATTTAACATTTTAACATTTTTGTGCAAATATTTTAGTGACTAGTTAGAGCCGTAAGCTTGGGTGTCACTATATGCCACTGCAGTGGAAAAATACAGAGAAACTCATAACCACGCCACAGAAGTCAAGGACAAGGATGTGGGGCCTGTTTTGGAGACAGTTAAGATAGTATATCTGCCCAGGAACAACGCAAGGACGGACAAGCGCCTAGAGGCTGGGACCAGCCTGAGGGCAGTGATAGGGTGTGTAAGTCTAAACCACACATGCCCTCATCTTGGACATGCCAACCCGGTGGTCGGAACTATCTCTGTCTAAGACTATGAAAGAAGAACAACAGGAAGCCCCAATTAGTTCTGTTCTATCCCTGCGTGGAAATGACAGTGAACCCGTATATACGAAAATTACATTTACTACCAAA